>OY740799.1:542500-595000 GCA_963514005.1 Raja brachyura
AAACTACTAACATTTACAAACTGGAAAAGGGCAGTCTGAAGAAGGGTCTCGACCCGAAACATCACCCATTCATTCTCTCCAGAGATGCTGCCTGAACCGCTGAGTTACTCCAGCTTTTTGTGTCTATCTTCACGAGGATGTTGCCAGTTTCACTTTAGTTTATTGTCCCGTGTACCGAGGTACCGTGAAAAGCTTTTGTTGTGTGCTAACAAGTCAATGGAAAGGCAATACATGATCACAAGGTTCATAGTGTTCAGATACAGGATAGCGCAAGATAAACTCAGAAACGTCCGATCAAAGATAGTCCGAGGGTCACCAATGACGTAGATAGTAGTTCAGGACCACTCTCTAGTTGTGGTAGGATGGTTCAGTTGCCTGATAACAGCTGGGAAGAAACTGTCCCTGAATCTGGAGGTGTGCGTATTCACACTTCTGTACCTCTTTCCCGATGGGAGAGGGGAGAAGAGGGAGTGACCGGGGTGAGAATAGAATTTAGAATCTCGCTAGAATTTAGAAGGTTGAGAGGGGATCTTATTGAAACTTACAAAATTCTTAAGGGGTTGGACAGACTAGATGCAGGAAGATTCTTCACGATGTTGGGGAAGTCCAGAACAAGAGGTCACAATTTAAGGAAAAGGGGGAAATTTTTAGGACCGAGATTAAAAAAATATTTTTCACACAGAGAGTGGCAGGGCTGCCAACTCTCACGCATTGAGCATGAGAATCACGCATTTCGACAAATTCTCACGCTCTCACGCTAATCCCTAATTTCTCATGCTCTGTCGAGAGAAATTCTGTGATCAACGAACATTTTAAAACGCATATTAACTGCATGGGCCGCGGGTGTTAGAGAGCAGGGGATGAGGGAGGGATGGAAGCACAAGCAGCAGCGGAGACAGATGCGGAAGGGGAGCCGAGGCTGGCGAGTGTTTGCGGGGCTGGCGAGTGTCTGCCGGGCTGGCGAGTGTTTGCCGGGCTGGCGAGTGTTTGCCGGGCTGGAGTGTGTTTGCCGCGCTGGTGAGTGTTTGCGGGGCCAGTGTTTGCGGGGCTGGCGAGTGTTTGCGGGGCTGGCCAGTGTTTGCCGGGCTGGCGAGTGTTTGCCGGGCTGGAGTGTGTTTGCCGGGGTGGCGAGTCTTTGCCGGGCTGGTGAGTCGCTCGCTGCTCATGGAGCAGCCTCAGTGCACGAGTCCCGGGCCATCTGAGGCGCTGGAAGCGTTGCGCCGCTGCCGTGAGAGTCTCTGCACCAAATTCGCCCAGGTGACCGGCATAGACCAGGCTGCGGCTTGGTGCATCCCGGAGGACAACCAGTGGCTGCTGGAAGTAAGTACCAAGCACTGGATAGAAACGGTGGAAGATAGAGGCCTTCAAATGGGGCTGGTTGGAGAAAGCATCCTGCTTGCCTGCTAGATTTTCACTTACTGTAACTGCAGGAAAAATTATCCCGATGTTGGGGGAGTTCAGGACCAGGGAATCACAGTTTAAGAATAAAGGGTAGGCCATTTAGGACTGAGATGAGGACAAACTTTCTTCACACAGAGAGTTGTGAATCTGTGGAATTCTCTGCCACAGAAGGCAGTGGATGCCAATTCACTGGATGTTTTCAAGAGAGAGTTAGATTTAGCTCTTGGGGCTAACGGAATCAAGGGATATGGGGGAAAACAGGAGAGAGGTACCGATTTTGGATGAACAGCCATGATCATATTGAATGGCAGTGCTGGCTCGAAGGGCCGAATGGCCTATTCCTGCACCTATTTTCTATGTTTCTATGCTTGAGTATATGGCAATAAAACTCGATCACTTGATTTTGAAGCATTCGTGCATGGTGGAGGTATAATGTGGTCATAGAGTGATACAGTGTGAAAACAGGCCCTTCAGCCCAACTTGCCCCCACCCGCCTACATGTCCCAGTTACGCTACCTGCTTTTGGTCCATACCTCCAAACCTGTCCTATCCATGTATCAGTCTAACTGTTTCTTAAATGTTGGAATAGTCCCTGCCTCAACCACCTCCTCTGGCAGCTCGTTCCATACACCCACCATCCTTTGTGTGGAAAAAGTTACCCCTTATAAAGTTACCTCTTAAAAATACTACAAACAAAAAACATTGAAACCATACTTCCACAATGCACTAAAACATGACTTTAGTACATCAAATTTCAAAAAGCTCCTACTGTGGGAGGGGGGACACCCCCTACCCACACCTTCCCCCCACTCGGTTGCTCCACTCCCTCACCCTCTCCCCACTCGGTTGCTCCACTCCTTCACCTGGTACCCACAAGGCCAGTGGTCAGTGATCACTCAGCCCCCGTGGTTCAGATGGAGAACACTGCCAGATGTGAGCGGGGATCTGAGGCTAGTTGTCTGTGATGTCTGGATCCCAATGCTCAGCGCTTCGTGTTTTGGAGTTGACTAATGTTATTGATTTGTAATTAGTTGACAAAACCTTAATTTATTGATCCGGAACATCCAAGGGGATGGGATAAGTGTAATATTAAAATGACATGCAAGGTGTCAGGCTGTCTGTCACAACATACAGCCCTGTTAACCCATTATTTCCTTCAGTTAAATATCGGGCAGCTTGCACTATTGTCATTTGCCACTCAATTATTATGTTTGTTTACCTCACTGACTATTTCTAAACCCCCCCCCCCCCCCAAATCCCTTTGGCAGGTTGAATCGAAATATCCCCAATCTCGTTGTTTTATTAATTGGACACTAGATGAACATCCTCAAGTAGTGTAATCAGATGGAAACTGATGCAGGTGTACGTTTAAGAACTTGTTCAAAGAAAGGGCATCTTTTAAAGGAGTGTCAGAGATACATCTGAAGATTCAAAGTTTAATATAGACAGTAAAATACTGAAAATATTGCGGGTGAAAATGATTTCCTTGTTAGGAAAAGCAAGGAAATGGTAACAGAATACATATAGCTGAGTGAGTATAATTTTATGGATAACAAATTGTGTTTAACCAATTGATTACTTCTTTGACAAAGTAACTAGCATGTTAGATAACAAGGAAGCCAATGGATGTAGCAATTTGGTCCGTGAAGTGCCCCGTAAAATTGCATTAGATAGGCACCTGTGGACTTGAACGTAATAGGTTGTCCAGGGGGTCAGATATGGGGCATTAAGTGTGGGCCAGATATATTGTCAGTGCAGAGGGGTCACGAGCAAGGCCAAGTGTGCATCCAGAGTCAAGGTCTGAAATAGTACTAGGTGTTCTGTCAAAGCTGGGACCAGGGGTGTGTTCAGCACTGGGAACCTAAGCAGGTAAGCAGCTATGATCAGTGTAGAATAGGGGGCCAGGTGTAGGGCTGGACTCGGGTCAGGACTGCGAGAAGGCATGTGTGCAGTGAGACCCAGGCCAGTTGAGGCCAGTTCATTGGCTATATTTAATAGGGAGTTAGACGTGGCCCTTGTGGCTAAAGGGATCATGGGGTATGGAGAGAAGGCAGGTACAGGATACTGAGTTGGATGATCAGCCATGATCGAAGGGCCAAATGGCCTCCTCCTGCACTTATTTTCTATGTTTCTATGTTTCTAAGAGACTGGTCCTTGATGATGTATAAGGAGTAAGAGTGTTGTAAAAACAAGCCTGAAGGCTTTGTGTCTCAATGCGAGGAGCATTCGTAATAAGGTGGATGAGTTGAAGGTGCAGATAGCGATTAATGACTATGCTATAGTTGGGATCACGGAGACATGGCTCCAGGATGACCAAGGCTGGGAGCTGAACATCCAGGGATATTCAATATTCAGGAGGGATAGACGAAAAGGAAAAGGAGGTGGGGTAGCGTTGCTGGTGAGAGAGGAGATTAATGCAATAGAAAGGAAGGACATTAGCGTGGAGGATGTGGAATCGATATGGGTAGAGCTGCGAAACTCTAAGGGGCAGAAAACGCTAGTGGGAGCTGTGTACAGGCCACCTAACAGTAGTATTGGAGTTGGGGATGGCATCAAACAGGAAATTAGAAATGCGTGCAACAAGGGTAACACGGTTATAATGGGTGACTTCAATCTGCATGTAGATTGGGTGAATCAAATTGGCAGGGGTGCTGAGGAAGAGGATTTCCTGGAATGTATGCGGGATAGTTTTCTCAACCAACATGTGGAGGAACCAACGAGAGAGCAGGCTATTCTAGACTGGGTATTGAGTAATGAGGAAGGGTTAGTTAGCAGTCTTGTTGTGCGTGGCCCCTTGGGCAAGAGTGACCATAATATGGTTGAGTTCTTCATTAGGATGGAGAGTGACAAAATTAAGTCAGAAACAAGGGTTCTGAACTTGAACAAAGGTAACTTTGAAGGTATGAGATGTGAATTGGCCAAGATAGACTGGCAGGTGATTCTTAAAGGGTTGACAGTGGATGTGCAATGGAAGGTATTTAAAGACTGCATGGATGAAGTACAAAAGTTGTTCATACCAGTTTGGCAAAAGAATAAATCGGGGAAGGTGGTGCATCCATGGATAACAAGGGAAATCAGGGATAGTATAAAAACAAAAGATGAGGCATACAAATTGGCCAGAAAAAGCAGCCTACCGGAGGACTGGGAGAAATTCAGAATCCAGCAGAGGAGGACAAAGGGCTTAATCAGGAAAGGGAAAATAGATTATGAAAGGAAACTGGCAGGGAATATAAAAACTGACTGCAAAAGTTTTTATAGATATGTGAAGAGAAAGAGACTAGTTAAAACAAATGTTGGTCCCTTGCAGTCAGAAACAGGTGAATTGATCATGGGGAACAAGGACATGGCAGACCAATTGAATAACTACTTTGGTTCTGTCTTCACTAAGGAAGACATAAATAATTTGCCGGAAATAGCAGTGGAACGGGGGTCAAATAAGATGGAGGAACTGAGTGAAATCCAGGTTAGCCGGGAGGTGGTGTTGGGTAAATTGAACGGATTGAAGACCGATAGTCTGCATCCCAGAGTACTCAAGGAGGTAGCCACAGAAATAGTGGATGCATTAGTGATAATTTTTCAAAATTCCTTAGATTCTGGAGTAGTTCCTGAGGATTGGAGGGTAGCTAATGTAACCCCACTTTTTAAAAAAGGAGGGAGAGAGAAAGCGGGGAATTACAGACCAGTTAGTCTAACATCGGTAGTGGGGAAACTGCTGGAGTCAGTTATTAAAGATGGGATAGCAGCGCATTTGGAAAGTGGTGAAATCATTGGACAAAGTCAGCATGGATTTACGAAAGGTAAATCATGTCTGACAAATCTGATAGAATTTTTCGAGGATGTAACTAGTAGAGTGGATAAGGGAGAACCAGTGGATGTGTTATATCTAGACTTTCAGAAGGCTTTCGACAAGGTCCCGCATAAGAGATTAGCATACAAACTTAAAGCACACGGTATTGGGGGTTCAGTATTGATGTGGATAGAGAACTGGCTAGCAGACAGGAGGCAAAGGGTAGGAGTAAACGGGTCCTTTTCAGAATGGCAGGCAGTGACTAGTGGGGTGCCGCAAGGCTCAGTGCTGGGACCCCAGCTATTTACAATATATATTAATGATTTGGACGAGGGAATTCAATGCAACATCTCCAAATTTGCAGATGATACCAAGCTGGGGGGTATAGTTAGGTGTGAGGAGGATGCTTGGAGGCTGCAGGGTGATTTGGATAGGCTGAGTGAATGGGCAGATGCATGGCAGATGCAGTATAATGTGGATAAATGTGAGGTTATCCACTTTGGTGGCAAAAACATGAGGGTAGACTATTATCTGAATGGTGGCAGATTAGGAAAGGGGGAGATGCAACGAGACCTGGGTGTCATGGTACACCAGTCATTGAAAGTAGGCATGCAGGTGCAGCAGGCAGTGAAGAAAGCAAATGGTATGTTAGCATTCATAGCGAAAGGATTTGAGTATAGGAGCAGGGAGGTTCTACTGCAGTTGTACAGGGTTTTGGTGAGGCCACACCTGGAGTATTGCGTACAGTTTTGGTCTCCAAATCTGAGGAAAGACATCCTTGCCATAGAGGGGGTACAGAGAAGATTCACCAGACTGATTCCTGGGATGTCAGGACTTTCATATGAGGAAAGATTGGATAGACTCGGCTTGTACTCGCTGGAATTTAGAAGATTGAGGGGGGATCTTATAGAAACTTACAAAATTCTTAAGGGGTTGGACAAGCTAGATGCTGGAAGATTGTTCCCGATGTTGGGGGAGTCCAGAACAAGGGGTCACAGTCTAAGGATAAGGGGGAATTCCTTTAGGACCGAAATGAGGCAAGCATTCTTTCCACAGAGAGTGGTGAGTCTCTGGAATTGCCTGCCACAGAAGGTAGTTGAGGCCAGTTCATTGGCTATATTTAAGAGGAAGTTAGATGTGGCACTTGTGGCTAAAGGGATCAGGGGGTATGGAGAGAAGGCAGGTACGGGATACTGAGTTGGATGATCAGCCATGATCACATTGAATGGCGGTGCAGGCTTGAAGGGCCGAATGGCCTACTCCTGCACCTATTTTCTATGTTTCTATGTTTCTATGATGCTGCCGGCCTTGCCGAGGCAACGTGAGGTGTAGATGGAGTCAATGGAAGGGAAGTTGGTTTGTGATGGTCTGGGCTGCGTCCACAATTCACTTCAATTTGTCAGGATTAGAGGCTGTGAGCTACAGGGAGAGGTTGAGCAGGCTGGGACTCCTAGTTCTTGGAACGCAGGAGGATGAGGGGTGATCTTATAGAGGTGTATAAAATCATGAATGGAATAGATCGAGTAGACGCACAGAATCTCTTGCCCCTAGTAGGCAAATCGAGAAGCAGAGGACATAGGTTTAAGGTGAAGGGGAAAGATTTAATAGGAACCTGAAGGGTAACTTTTTTACACAAAGGGTGGTGGGTGTATGGAACGAGCTGCCAGAAGAGGTAGTGGGGAGTAGTGTTGATGGGGCATGTTGGTCAGCAGGGACAGGTTGGGCCGAAGGGCCTGTTTCCATGCTGCCTCTATGAGTCCAGTTGGCGCCTCTGCTCTGATACTGGTGCTTGTGCCCAGCCTGACCCAGCTCCCTGTCGCATGTATTGTCACTTTGTGTTCCCATGTAAACCACAAGTGTACCCACTCCTCACATATGAAACATTTGTCTTTCCTTTCCCGTCTCTCATGGATTTCTTATAGCTGTTTCCAGGTTTATTTTAGTTTGGTTTAGTTCAGTTTAGTTTAGAGATACAGCGCATAAACAGGCCCTTCGGCCCACCTAGTCCGTGCCGACAAGCGATCCCCGCACACTAACACTATCCTACACACACTAGGGACAATTCACAATTATACCAAGCCCATTAACCTTCAAACCTGCACGTGTTTGGAGTGTGGGAGGAAACCGGAGCACCCGGAGAAAACCCACGCAGGTCACGGGGAGAACGTACAAACTCCGTACAGACAGCACCCTTGGTCAGGATGGAACCCGGGTCACTGGCGCAGTGAGGCAGCAGCTCTACCCGCTGCGCCACCGTGCCGCCCAAGTGTGGTCTGTAAACTGTGGATCGTAACAGCCCTGAGTAGATAATTCATGCATGTAACTAGTAATTGCTTTACTCTGCAAGAAAATAATTACGCTCTCAAGTGCAATTGGACGCACAAATTCCTGAGTGAGCCCATGGTCGCAGTCAAACCCACAGTCAAACCGTTAGACAGATGGTCATTAAAACTGCATGTTTGGGGAGATGTTTGTTGGGTGATAATTATACATTGCAGACACTACATCTGGTGAAAGGTCTGGAGATATCAAGGTAGTCAGGCAGCATCTATGGAGAGAGAACCAGGTCAGGGTTTTAGGCCAATAATCTTTCACTTAGTGAGATGATATTTTTTCCCTGTATGACTACAAACTTATATGTTCATAGGTTCTAGGAGCAGAATTAGGCCATTCGGCCCATCAAGTCTACTGCACCATTCAATCATCATCTATCTCTCCCTCCTAACCCCATTCTCCTGCCTTCTCCCTAGAACCCTTGACACCCGTTCTAATCAAACATGGATCACGGCCTGTAACATTGACTTAATTTTAATAGACAATAGACAATAGGTGCAGGAGTAGGCCATTCGGCCCTTTAAACCAGCACCGCCATTCATTGTGATCATGGCTGATCATCCCCAATCAGTACCCCGTTCCTGCCTTCTCCCCATATCCCCTGACTCTGCTATCTTTCTCCACAGATGCTGCCTGACCTACTGAGCATTTCCAGCGGTTATAATTGATTCCATTATTAAACAGTGGGGGAAAGTAGTTATTCAGAAATAGAAGTGATGCTGGAAATCTGAGTTTTTAAAGATGAAAGGGAAGAATCAAAGCCTTTACATGGGGATTCAACGACAGTCTGTCGTACGTTTCAAATTCCACTGATATATTCCCTGGATTTCATCGTAAATCATGGCTGGAAGTTTTATATGCAAAGCTGGAACATTTACCAAACTGGCTTTGACTTTAACATTATTTAAGCAGAGAGCATGGGATTAAGTTATTACAGGTGGTGATAATATCCCTGCTACTGTGGGGGGCAGCCTTCACATGTATAACACACTAGCAAAGGAGAAACACTTTCCAGTCTTTCCAAACTGAATCTGTCCAATTCAGTTCAGTTCAGTTCAGTTCAGTTTAGTTCAGTTTAGTTTAGAGATACAGCACGTAAACAGTCCCTTTGACCCACTGAGTCCATGCCGATCTTATAGTGTGCAATCATGAGTGGAATAGTTCTTCCTGATCCAGATCATTGCGGTATAATCAAAATCATTTGGCACTGGGTTGGAAAGGATTTACGAGGATGTTGCCAGGAGTCAAGGGCCGGAGCAATAGGGAGAGGTGGAGTAAGCTGGGAGCGCAGGAGGATGAGGGGTGATCTTATAGAGGTGTACAAAAACATGAGAACAATAGATCGGGTAGAGGCACAGAGTATTTGGCCCAGAATTGAAGAACAGAGGACATCGGTTTAAGGTGGGGGTGGGGGGGGGGGGGAGGTGGGGTGGGGGAGATTTAATAGGAACATGAGGGGTAACGTTTCCACACGGAGGGTGGTGGGTGTATAGGAAGAGCTGCCAGAGGAGGTAGTTGAGGCTGGGATTATCCTATCATTTAAGCACTATTTGGACAGGTACATGGATAGGGCAGGTGTGGAGAGATGTGGGCCAAACGTGGGCAGGTGGGACTAGTGTAGATGGGACATGGGACCAGAGGTCGTTGTGGGCAAGTTAGGCTGAAGGGCCTGTGTCCAGGCTGTATCACTGTGACTGAGTTTATGACCGATGAAAGTAAGAATGTAGCGTGTAGCGTGTAGCGTGTAGTGTGTAGCGTGTAGTGTGTAGTGCATAGTGCGTAGTGTGGAGCATGTAGCGTGTAGTGTGCAGTGTGTAGCATGTAGCATGTAGTATGTGGTGTGTAACATGTAACGTGTAGTGTGTAGCATGTAGTGCATAGCATGTAGCGTGTAGTGCATAGCGTGTAGTGGGTAGTGCATAGCGTGTAGTATGTAGTGTGTAGTGGGTGCATGTAGCATGTAGCATGTAGCGTGTAGCATGTCACATGCCTTAACCCCCACCTATCTCCCGTGTTGTCACTTCCAAGGACGGTACTCCTGCAGGTCCTGTACTAGGGTCACCAGGGATGTGCCTGATGGGACAGTCCACCGATAAACCTTACATTGACCAGCAGCGCCATTTGTTTTACAAACTGATTTCACAGTCGTCCAACAATGAGCTTCCTTGTTCCCGCTCTGCTCTGCTTTTGATTTTGAGGCTGCCGGAATGCAGAAATTCCTAGAGTCAGCATCTCAGCTTCGAGTCAACAGAGATCTTCAAATGCTCAATGTTGACCGGACCGATTGGCTTGCATTAACTGCTCACTGACCATGATTAATGATTTGAGACGTGATTTTTATTTTTAAAAATCCTGAAGGATTAAATATTTCTGTGACAATATTTATCAGGACCTAAATCCAAGCCTTTATAAAGTCTGTTGTAAAAGTCACTGCCTTACCATTCCCCCACAACTAGTCACTGACTGAATATATAAAATCTAATCTACCCTGAATGGACTAAAGATTAATGAGAATGGAATCTGGAATGTTACCTGACACTTTGAGAACAGACTTGTTGTACAATGAGGTTCAGGCACGACTGGAGATTGCAGTTTCTTACCCTGCTGATAAACACTGAATAAATCAAACAGCAACTAATTAAACCTATGGACCAAGAATGAACTCTTGCAGGATAATGTTGCTCAGTGTGTAAGAAGGAACTGCAGACGCTGGTTTAAATCGAAGGTAGACACAAAATGCTGGAGTAACTCAGTGGGACAGGCAGCATCTCTGGAGAGAAGGAATGGGTGACGTTTCTGGTCGAGACCCTTCTTCAGGCTGATTGTCGCTGAGTATTTGTTTCAGAAGATGAATGATCTGTGAACTTCAGACACCGAGTGAAACAGGCCCTTCGGCCCAACTTGCCCCATCTACACTAGTCCCACCTTCCTGCGTTTGCCCATATCTCTCTAAACCTGTCCCATCCATGTACCAGTCTAAATGTTTATAAGTGCAAATCTTAATTCTAAATGTTGTGATAGTCCCAGCCTCAACGACCTCCTCGGCAGCTTGCCCCATACACCCACCACCCTTTACGTGAAAATGTTGTCTCTCAGGTTCCTGGTAAATCTTTCCCTCCTCACCTTAAACCTATGTCCTTGGGTCATCGATTCCCCAACTCTGGGCAAGAGACTCTGTGCATCTACAAACTAAAGGGCCTGTCCCACTTACGCAACTATTTCGGCAACTGCCGGCACCCGTCATAGTCGCAGAAGGTTGCTGAAAATGTTCAACATGTTGAAAATCCAGCGGCGACCAGAACAAGGTACGACTCTTTGGGCGACTCCTCACGACCGTACGGGCTTCACCCCGCGACATGTCGCCTGTACGGTCGTGAGTCGTCTCCTCAGTCGCCCAAAGAGTTGTAGCGTATTTCTGGTCGCCGCTGGATTTTCAACAAGTTGAACATTTTCGGTGACTGGCAACGCCTATGTCGGGTGGCGGCAGTGGCCGTAAAAGTCGCGTAAGTGGGACAGGCCCTTTACGCTGTCAGTCACTAACATTATTTTTTTCCAAGTAAATATTTTCAGAGTTGGAGCATCTTTGGCAAGGTCAGGGTTCATTGGCAATCCCTCATCGCCCCTGGGCTTGTATTTACCCCTGTCCTGGTGAAGACTGTCTCACTGCGGTCTCTCTGGGGGACTTGCACCAACAATGTTGAAGTGCCAATGACATCTTTCTAGGTCTGTGTGGCATTGGTTTATTACGATCACGTGTACCAGGGGACCGTGACAAACATTGTTTGCATGTTGTCCAGTTAAATCTGCACCATACATGAGCTCTTCAAAGCCACATGGCCAAAGGGAGAACGTGCAAACTTCACACAGACAGCACCAGAGATCGGACTGAAGTTTGAACTCACTTAAGGGCGGCACGGTGGCACAGCGGTAGAGCTGCTGCCTCACAGCGCCAGAGACCCGGGTTCCACCCTGACTACAGGTGCTGTCTGTACAGAGTTTGTACATTCTCCCCGTGACCTGCGTGGGTTTTCTCCGGGTGCTCCGGTTTCCTCCCACACTCCAAACACGTGCAGGTTTGTAGGTTAATTGGCTTAGGTAACAATTGTAAATTGTCCCAAATGTGTGTAGGATAGAGTTAGTGTATGGGGTGATCGCTGGTCGGCGCGGACTCATTTGTTAATTGAGTTAAACCGCCAGTGGAAAATGATATTCGGAACTCTTTCACGATCGGGCGTTTCCAGAAATGTTCTCCTCATAAAGTCATCTGTGAGGAGCTTTGGCATTGAGTTGTCCAGCCAAGTGGCCGTGTTTGTGTGACCGCGACCTTGTGTTTCTTGTCTTTCTGCCCATGAGTCAACCGTACTCAGCTGAGACTGGTGGGACGGAGTCCCTGACTAATGTTACACTCTTGTTCGTTCCATTCACCCTATCGGATGCATCATAGTGTGTTTGAGAACAGCTTTAGTGTAGGTTAGTTTAGTTTAGAGATACAGGGCGAAACAGGCCCTTCGGCCCACCGAGTCCGCGCCGACCAGCTGTGTGGGAAGGACCTGCAGATGCTGGTTTACACCGAAGATAGACACAAAATGCTGGAGTAACTCAGCGGGACAGGCAGCATCTCTGGAGAAAACCTCTCCCCAACTCTCAGTCTGAAGAAGGGTCTCGACCCGGAATGTCACCCATTCCTTCTCCCCAGAGTAAGACCCTCCATTACTGGTTGAAGATGTGGCACTTACCTGATGTATTGAATTACAATCGAGCTTGTAGTGTTAATGTGGCTGTAGCCCACTAGATGGCAGACCTAGTCTGTGCATTGTGTGGCTGGCGTGTGTCAGTGTAGGAACGATCCCATCGTTAAGGTTCTGTTCCCAGTGTTTGAGGTTCACAATTACCTCCGATCTCCTGAACTACATCAGTAGCGATAAACAGCAGCTTCAGCTCACTAATAATGTCAGTGTGTCTGTCACACATGTTGTGGCCGTGGTTGCTATGAGAGTTATTCCAGTGCAAAGGAGCAGGTTTATTAATGTGATAGGAGCAGAATTAGGCCATTTGGCCCATCAAGTCCACTCTGCCATTCAATCATGGCTGATCTATCTTTCCCTCTCAACCCCATTCTCCTGCCTTCTCCCCATTACCCCTGACACCCGTACTAATCAAGCATCTGTGAATCTCCACCTTTAAAATACCCATGGATGACCTCTATAGCCGTCTGTGGCAATGAATTCTACAGATTCACCACCCTCTTACTGACAAAATTCCTCCTCATCTTTTTTCTCAAGGTACATCCTTTTATTCTGAGGCTGTATTCACTCTATCAAGGCCTTTCACTATTCAGTAAGTTTCAACGAGGTCCCCCTCATTCTTTTCCACCGAGTACAGGTGATTACAGGTAAGTACAGGCGAGTACAAGCAAATACAGTTGATTACTGGTGAGTACAGGTGAGTACAGGTAACACAGGGAACCTCAGTGGCCGTTCCACTGGGTCTTTCCCTTCCCCCTCAAACCATGTGGCCCCAGCTCTTCCCCACCCACATTATAGTCCTCATACCCCCCTCCTCCCTGACCACCCACCACCATCCCACCAGACATCGCCTTGGCCTCAGTCCACTCACTTGCCTTCCTACGGCCCCAACCCCCATCCTCTTGAACATCAAAAAAACGAAGGAGCTGATCGTGGACTTTAGGAGGGCACATCATCCAAGGACGTACACACCATTGAGGATAAATGGGGATACTGTGGATAGGGCGAGCTGTTTTAAATACCTGGGAGTCCACATCTCTGAGGATATTACATGGACATCACACTTGTGAGTAAGGCAAGGCAGCGCCTTTACCACCTCAGGCAATTGAGGAAATTCAGAGTGTCTCTGAGGATCCTCCAGTGCTTCTACTCTGCGGCTGTGGAAAGCATCTTGTCCGGAAACATTACAATTTGGTTTGGGAATTGCTCTGCCCAGGACAAGAAGGCTCTGCAGAGAGTGGTGCGTTCGGCCGAACACACTGTGGGAACTTCTCTCGCCCCTCTGCAGGAACTATACATCAGAAGGTGCAACTCCAGAGCCAATCAGATAATGGGAGACCCCTTCCACCCCTGCAATGGACTGCTCCAGCTCTTACGGTCAGGCAAACGCCTCCGTTGCCACGCTGTGAGAACGGAGAGGATGAGAAGGCGTTTCTTCCCAGAGGCCATTCGGCCTGTAAACTCCTATCTCACCAGGGACTAACTCCACTAACTTACTGGACCACAATACTGCCCACAATATTTAATATGGAAAAGAACATGTGATTCTGTTTGTAGTTTGTTGGTTGTTTGTTTGTTTTTTGCACAAAGTCCGCAGGCACGGTCACTTTTCATTTCACTGCACATCCCGTATGTGTATGTGACGTATAAACTTGACTTGACTTGCCGTGTGTTCACCATCCCCCCTGACCTCCCCCTCTCCGACACCGAATGGTCGGTCCTCAACAGTGGCCACACCTTTGTTCCCCTCCGTTCCCACCTCAATGAGTTCTTCTTCCGTCGCCCCTGCATCAAAGCGTTCTTCCATGGGAAGGTCATCACCCCCCAGTGATGACCCTTTCTCCCGTCTCCAACGGACCCCCTCCTCCTAGACCCCCCCTCGTGGCCATCGACCGGCTTTAGACCTTTTTATTTTAAACTGCCAGTGGGACATTGGCCGCCTCAACTTCTCCACTCCCCTGTCTCATTCCAATCTCTCTCCCCCCCTGAACATACAGCCATCGACTCACTCCGTAACAACCCAGACTGGGTTACCGCCGACAAGAGAGGTGCCTTGGTAGTCTGGCGCGTTGATCTCTACAAAGCGGAGGCCACGCGCCAACTCTCGGACACCTCCTCCTACTTACCCCTGGACCATGACCCCACTGACGAGCACCAGGCCACCATCTCGAGCACCATCACTGACTTCATCCACTCCGGCTCCCTGTCCCCCCGAGCCTCCAACCACATCGTTCCCCAGCCCCGCACGGCCCGATTTTACCTTCTCCCCAAAACCCACAAACCCGACTGTCCCGGTAGACCCATTGTTTCTACCTGTTCGTGTCCCACCAAACTTATTTCCACATACCTCAACTCCATCCTATCCCCCCCGGGTTAAATCCCTCCCTACCTATGTCCAAGACACCTCACATGCTCTTCGTCTTCTCCATGGTTTTCCAGGCCCCCATCCCTCATCTTCCCGATGGATGTCCAGTCACTCTACACCTCCATCCCCCACCAGGAGGGTCTTAAAGCCTTCTGTTTCTTCCTCGACCGGAGAACCAACCAGTCCCCGTCTACAGATACTCTCCTCCGCCTAGTGGAGCTGGTCCTACCCTTAATAACATTTCATTTGACTCCTCCCATTTCTTAAAAATACAAGGCGTAACTATGGGCCCCAGCTAGGCCTGCCTCTTTGTCGGGTACGTCGAACAATCCTTGTTCGAGATGTACCAGGGCCCCATCCCCGACCTCTACCTCCGCTACATCGATGATTGCTTTGGTGCCACCTCCTGCACCCACACACAACTCACTGACTTCATCCATTTCACCACTTCCATCCGGCACTCAAATACACCTGGACCATTTCCGACACTTCCCTACCATTTCTTGACCTCACTATCTCCATCGTAGATGATAGACTTCTGACCGACATCCACTATAAACCCACTGGCCACATCTTCCCATCTCCCCCCCTGTATGTTTCCACAGAGACCGCTCCCTCCGTAACTCCCTGGTCAATTTGTCCCTTCCCACCCAAACCACCTCCTCTCCTGGCACTTTCCCTTGCAACCGCAGGAAATGCTACACTTGTCGCTTTACCTCCCCCCTTGACTCCATTCAAGGACCCAAACAGTCGTTCCAGGTGAGGCAGAGGTTCACCTGCACCTCTCCAACCTCATCTATTGCATCCGCTGCTCTAGGTGTCAGCTGCTCTACATTGGTGAGACCAAGCGCAGGCTTGGCGATCACTTCGCCCAACACCTCCACTCGGTTCGCAATAACCAACCTGATCTCCCGGTGGCTCAGCACTTCAACTCCCCCTCCCATTCCAAATCCAACCTTTCTGTCCTGGGCCTCCTCCATGGCCAGAGTGAGGACCACTGTAAATTGGAGGAGCTCCAGCATTTTTGTCTACCTTCGATTTTCCAGCATCTGCAGTTCCTTCTTAAACGTTTAATTGAAAGTCAGTGAATTCAATGAGAAAACACCAAGTGCAAGATGCTGTTCCTCAGACAGCTCACAAATCCTCACATCTCCCACTCCTCTGCTACAGGCTCACGGGACTAGTATAAATGGGCAGAAGGTCGGCACGGCAGTGGTGGGCCGAAGGGCTGCCTGTAAAATGTACGGCGCGACTTCCTGTCCTCAGATACCCACCCTCCAATGTAGAAATAGCTGATTGTGCCGGCTTTAACAATGATTATGAACTAAACATAGTCTTCATCCACACTCTGCTGGTGGGAGCGTACAGAGGTGACAGACGCCAGGAATGAATGGGAAAGACACATGGAGTTGTTTAGCAGGGGTTGGCACCATGAGTGTGTAGACGGCTGGAGAAACTATACTATTACAATGAACACTTGCAGCGTTACAGCACCTCCTCACGTCCATACATACACCTCAAAGAGGTTGAAACAATAGTACACTGTGAACACGTTGCAGAATCTGATGCCAAACCTTCAGGGTAAGAATATTGTTGCAACAACTGGTAATTCAATGCGCTCTCAAATAGCTGAAACATTGGCTGGATGAAAGATTGGATAATCTCTGCTTCTCACTAGGTATTGGATTGTGACAGAGCGGCAATGCGATACTCTGAATGAACAAAGGTCTCTTGTAGGTAGAGTCACCAACTTGTAACGTGTCCATCAAGTGAGATTAGAGAGTGGCAGTCCAGGACAGAGGAGAAAGTGTTTGTTTACTCTGCGTCTGCACAGACTCTGACTGGACGCAAAGGTCGGCTCGGAAACATCTTTCAGGCTGTTGCCCTCACACAGGGAGAGGTCACCTGGGTGACAACCTGTGGCGGAAATCAGATGGAGGTGGTCAGGATGGACACAGAGTGCTGGAGTAACTCAGCGGGTCAGGCAGCATCTGTGGGGAACATGGATAGGTGACGTTTCACAGAGTGCTGGAGTAACTCAGCGGGTCAGGCAGCATCTGTGGAGAACATGGATAGGTGACGTTTCACAGAGTGCTGGAGTAACTCAGCGGGTCAGGCAGCATCTGTGGAGAACATGGATAGGTGACGTTTCACAGAGTGCAGGAGTAACTCAGCGGGTCAGGCAGCATCTGTGGAGAACATGGATAGGTGACGTTTCACAGAGTGCAGGAGTAACTCAGCGGGTCAGGCAGCGTCTGTGGAGAACATGGACAGGTGATGTTTTGGGTCGGGACCCTTCAGACTCAGTTACAATGTGTAAAGGACACTTATATGTACATGAAGAGCAAAGATTAGAGGGATATGAACCAAATGAAGGCAGATGGGACTGGCTGAGTCACACATGTTGGTTGGCATGCATGTGTTGGGCCAAAGGATCTGTTTACCCACTGTATAAACCTGGCTTCAACATAGAAACACTGCAATTCTTTCTTGAAAACTCACAATGACAAGAAAACCTGGCTGGATTACTGACTGGCAAACTACAAACTGTGTTCAAGATAAAGATTGAAGGAGCAGTCCCAACGTTAGCCAACAGAAACAAAGCAATAGCTGGAAGATCTCATTAACTGGAGAGTTACATTCCTGTCGATGGAGGTTTGTCGATATTATTTAACTTACATAATAAATGAGCCAATGAGCCAACAAAAAGCCAGATTATTTCCTTGTTACAGAGAATGCCAGGACCGGAGCCAAACCTTGTCTCATTCTGTATTTATTGACCTTCAGATTCTAACCAATTGTTAGATAATGTTTTGTGTGCAACTGATGATGTGTGCAATCAACTCCAACTGATTCCACTCATTCAGTGCAGTAAAAGGAGTTTGCAAATCAAACAGGTTTTTCACTGTACCTCAGTGCATGTGACAAGAATGAACACGTAGGGGTGGGGATGGGTGAGGTGGGTGTGGGTGTGGGGGTGGGTTGGGGATGGTTGGGGGTTGGGATGGGGATGGGGATGGGTGAGGTGGGTGTGGGGGTGGGTGAGGTGGGGGTGGGGTGGGGATGGGTGGGGGTGGGGTGGGGATGGGTGGGGGTGGGGTGGGGGTGGGGTGGGGATGGGTGGGACCAAAGCAATTAAAGGTCCTGGCCAAATACACCATCTATCCTTTTCGTCCACAGATGCTGCCTGACCCGTTGAAGAACTTCAAGAGGTTGGTCAAGGTGTGAATCAATTCCTGCCTCAACAATGACCAACCTGAAGAAAGATCCCGACCCAAAACGTCACCTATCCATGTTCTCCACAGATGCTGCCTGACCCACTGAGTTACTCCAGCACCCTGTGTCTATCTTCGGTTCTTGACCCAGTTGGTTGTTTCACTGAATGACCACTAGGTGAATGGAGCGATTCTCAGTTTAGTTTAGTTTTAGAGATACAGGTACTGTACTGATGCAGGTACAGGTGCAGATACAGGTACTGTACTGATGCAGATACAGGTACTGTACTGATGCAGGTACAGGTGCAGATACAGGTACTGTACTGATGCAGATACAGGTACTGTACTGATGCAGATACAGGTACTGTACTGATGCAGGTACTGGTGCAGATACAGGTACTGTACTGATGCAGATACAGGTACTGTACTGATGCAGATACAGGTACTGTACTGATGCAGGTACTAGTGCAGATACAGGTACTGTACTGATGCAGATACAGGTACTGTACTGATGCAGATACAGGTACTGTACTGATGCAGGTACTGGTGCAGATACAGGTACTGTACTGATGCAGGTACTGGTGCAGATACAGGTACTGTACTGATGCAGATACAGGTACTGTACTGATGCAGATACAGGTACTGTACTGATGCAGGTACTGGTGCAGGTACAGGTACTGTACTGATGCAGATACAGGTACTGTACTGATGCAGGTACTGGTGCAGATACAGGTACTGTACTGATGCAGATACAGGTACTGTACTGATGCAGGTACTGGTGCAGATACAGGTACTGTACAGATGCAGGTACTGGTGCAGATACAGGTACTGTACATTGATGTTGGTCTGTTATCCTTGCTCCTATACTAATACAAGTGTTTTGAATACTTTGGAGAAGTAGACATTTCAATAGTGATTCTGAACTACCGCGGTGGTTCTATCTTTCCCCCCACATTGCAAACACAAATACATTGTCTTCCGTCCACACCCCCCTCCTCATCTGCCCCCCTCCTCTCCCCACACCCACTCCCCCTCCTGTAAATCTGATTTAGATTACCAGCCTTTCACAGATTGATAGATTCTTGATTAGTACAGGTGTCAGGGGTTTTAGGGAGGAGAATGGGGTTGAGAGGGAAAGATAGAATGGCGGAGTAGACCTGATGGGCTGAATGGCCTAATTCTGGTCCTCTCAGTTGTGAAGACACAGAAAACCCCAGTCCAAACACCGCAATGGGGAACAGAACAATCTCTGGGGGAGTCCAGAACCAGGGGCCACAGTTTAAGAATAAGGGGTAAGCCATTTAGAACGGAGACAAGGAAACACTTTTTCACACAGAGAGTGGTGAGTCTGTGGAGTTCTCTGTCTCAGAGGGCGGTGGAGGCAGGTTCTTTGGATGCTTTCAAGAGAGAGCTAGATAGGGCTCTTAAAGATAGCGGAGTCAGGGGATACGGGGAGAAGGCAGGAACGGGGTATTGATTGGGGATGATCAGCCATGATCACATTGAATGGTGGTTCTGGCTCGAAGGGCCGAATGGCCTACTCCTGCACCCATTGTCTATTGTCACTGCACATCAAACCATGAACATTCGATGGTTTAAAAGAAATGTTTATTCAACAACCCAATACATGCCGAAAAAAATATTGACAGCAGCAATTTCATAATATTCCTTTCCAGTTTTTGGTTCCCCTTTGTAAATGCAATGAGAGATATAGAAGTGAATCCATCTACCGAATACACATGCTCTGAATAACTGCCAAGTGTACAGTTTCCTATCAGGATTAACTAACCCATTTTGCATTTTAAATGGTCAGTTTGTGTCTGGTTATACATACATATGAGAACTAAACTCCTATCACCATTGCAATAAAACTTAATATTGTTCCTCTTTGTCCAACAAAAAAATATGTACATCAGTCTGGGTGAGTAGAGAGCAAACAATGCCCTGTTTACCCCAGCCTTGCTAATTAATGGCTTTGCAGTGGGCAATATCTTGGAGAACACACATTTAGGAAGCACATTCGCATGCATCATTTTTACACTGTACCTTTCAATAGACCATAAAATGATGAATTCTTTCTGCAAACAAAGCACATCAAAACTGAAAGAGGTGGCAATATGTCAGTACAATATGTCATTACGATATTATGGTCTATAAACCTTTCCTTTAAACAATAATTTATTGCCATTGGATTAGCATCCGTTCAGATATAGCTTGTTCACATGTAATTAACATTCCTCTGGGATTGGCGTGCTTTAAGCTTGTTAGCCTCCCCCTGTTTAATTACCAGATAAAGATTACTCCGAGCGACATTCACTTCACTGTTGCCCTTTTACGAGGATGTTGCCGGGACTCGAGGGTGTGAGCTACAGGGTGAGGTTGAGCAGGCTGGGTCTCTATTCCTTCGAGCGCAGGAGGATGAGGAGTGATCTTATAGAGGTGTACAAAATCATGAGAGGATTAGATCGGGTAGATGCACAGAGTCTCTTGCCCAGAGTAGGGTGAATCGAGGGTCAGAGGACATAGGTTTAAGGTGAAGGAGAAAAGATTAAATAACGATCTTTTTCACACAAAGGGTGGTGGGTGTATGGAACAAGCTGCCAGAGGAGGTAGTTGAGGCTGGGATTATTGCAATTTTTAATAAACAATTAGACAGGTACATGGATAGGACTTGTTTGGAGGGATATGGGCCAAGCGCAGGCAGGTGGGACGAGTGTAGCTGGGACACGTTGGCCGGTGTGGGCAAGTTGGGCAGAAGGGCCTGTTTCTGCACAGTTTGACTCTATGATTCATGTTACCACCCAGGTATGTGAAGTGGGACCAGCGAGGGCTTGGCAAGACGTGATGGGCATCCAATGTTAGCACTCCATAATCAAAGGGCAAAGAGATATCATTGCTGGAGACAGATTACAAATATACAATCAAATGTTGCAACATCTGAGTTTTCCAGAACAACTAATTGATCCAGAGTAAGTGGTATCTCTGGATAACGTCTGAATGGATACTCAGTCAACAGATTGCTCTGAAGCTCAGAATGTCGAGAACTCAAACTCTGGGTTTATCAAACCCACTGGTCAAGGTATCGGTCCCGAGCCATGGCCTCCACCCAGAGAGGTTGTTCACCCTCTCCTGCATGGTGTGCCAACCTCGTTCAGAGATAAGGAGATGTGATCAGGGAAGTGACTGTTCCCAGAATCATTTGGTCCTTGTGGGCTGTGAGGCAAGAACTGTTCTAACGTGGGCTTGATGAGGTTGACACTATGGGACTCCCTGTAAAGCAACATGTGTAAGTGGCATTCATGTTCATAAGTGATAGTAACAGAATTAGACCATTCGGCCCATCAAGTCTACTCTGCCATTCAATCATGGCTGATCTATCTCTCCTTCCTAACCCCATTCTCTCACCTTCTCGCCATAACCCCTGACACCCGTCCGAATCAAGAATCTATCAATCTCTGCCTTAAAAATATCCACTGACTTGTGGCCTCCACAGCCGTCTGTGGCAATGAATTCCACAGATTAACCACCCTCTGATTAAATAAATTAATCCTCATCTCCTTCCTAAAGGAACGTCCTTTAATTCTGAGGCTGTGCCCTGTGGCCCTGGACTCTCCCACTAGTGGAAACATCCTCTCCACATCCACTCTTGGCACTCGCCATTTTGCGGATTGTTGACAATGTTTGGCCTTCCTCTCCCCTCCCCTCCTCTCCTTCCTGTGTTGTCACACCTGCCCGTCCATGCAGAGAAAGGCTTGGACAATCTCACAGGTTGGCAGCTACCTTGCTGCATACCTGCCTAACTGGTTTAGAACCAACTCTTCCTTGATGGCTCTCGCTCCCATGAGGGACAGAGAGAGGAGTAGCACATGCACACCTGACCTTCTAGTTAACTGACCGGTAAATGGAAGATGCCCCTCACATAGTTGAGGTAGTTAGTGAGTTTAAATGGATAATCCTGGATCCTCTACCTTGATATAAAATAGTCAAATGTTTAATCTGCTGGGGTGAATTTTACAGACGACCGGGTCAGTTTATAAGAACAATCCTAAACAATTAAGACACAGTAACAGTTGTTATTTTATTACAAATATTAATTCCCAACTTTAATACGAGTTGTTTATTGTCAAGTGAAACTCTTTCCATCCTAATGCTTAACGTTTATTGAATGCCGTTATTTCAAACACACAACCTGTTTGTTGCTCATTGTGTCACTCATCCAACATCAGCTACAGTGGTCACTTTAACCCTGACCAGGGGCTGGTTGGACATTGGGTTTGGTCCACTGAGCAAGTGGCAGCACAAGAGTGCAAGTCTTGCGAGAGAATTGCTGCTGGAATGATTGAATGGTGGTCTTTGTTATTACGCACTACTAACGCCGTTCCTCCAGGAGTGTCTTAAGGATCACTTTCACCCACAGTGACACCCCTACCAGGGCAATGCATTTATTTGCATCCAATCTTTGGATTTGTACAATGCCATTTTGTTTTTTTTAAGCTGCATAAGATTGCAACAGGAAGTAGCCACTCTGACACCTTTAATATCACCTCACCTCCCCTCCCAAAACAAACCAGTCACAGCAATGACTTTCACTTGAGTTGAGAACCATCTTCTACTCAAGTGACTGAAGACCTCAGCTCCAGTCTCTTCTTCAGAAGTTCTTCCCACAAAATCCCCCATCACCAGACACAGGTAAATGTCTTCCAATATCACTCCATAAACATGAAGTTCTAGGTGAACCAGCAGCTTTGCTTTCCACCGTGGACATGTAAACCCAATGACTGCACTCATTCCACATGGTCACTCCACATGGTCACTCCACATGGTCACTCCACATTCATGTTGAGAGAAGCCTTGCTTCTTCCACACGGACCAAGTCAGCAGTTTCAGTTTCTTCACGAATTGCCGGCAGTAATTGTTCGGCCAACTTTGTCTCGGTCTCGTCGTGCTGGTCACCATCCAATGTCCATCATCCAATGTCCTTCGCCAAGTCCAATGTCCAGCGGGAGGTGGGTCTGGCAGGAATGCATGGTCACTGTGGATGGGTTGAGGAGGGGACTTGAGGTTGGGGTTGGAGATGGGGTTGAGGTTGGGGGAGGGGAGAGGGGGTTGAGATTGTGGGAGGGGAGAGGGGGTTGAGGTTGGGGTGGGGCAGGTGGGGTTGAGATTGGGGTGGGGGGGTTGAGATTGCGGGAGGGGAGAGGGGGTTGAGGTTGGGGTGGGGCAGGTGGGGTTGAGGGGGAGGGGAGAGGGGGTTGAGGTTGGGGGTGGGGGGAGGGGGTTGAGATTGGGGAGGGGAGATGGGGTTGAGATTGGGGTGGGGGGGGTTGAGATTGCGGGAGGGGGGAGGGGGTTGAGATTGGGGAGGGGAGATGGGGTTGAGATTGGGGTGGGGCAGGTGGGGTTGAGATTGGGGGTGGGGGGTTGAGATTGCAGGAGGGGAGAGGGGGTTGAGATTGGGGGTGGGGCATGTGGGGTTGAGGGGGAGGGGAGAGGGGGTTGATGTTGGGGTGGGGCAGGTGGGGTTGAGGGGGAGGGGAGAGCGGGTTGAGATTGGGGGTGGGGCATGTGGGGTTGAGGGGGAGGGGAGAGGGGGTTGATGTTGTGGGTGGGGCAGGTGGGGTTGAGGGGGAGGGGAGATGGGGTTGAGGTTGGGGGTGGGGCATGTGGGGTTGAGGGGGAGGGGAGATGAGTTCACATCAGCGTGAACGGATTACTGACACCACAGCCCAGCCGTATCTGGGTCCCCACTGTCAACATAGACTGCATCGTTGAACAAGAGCGGGCTTGGTTTAGGATGATCTAAGTCACACGGACGTGCATGTGGCGATAAGCTATGAACACATTCTGGCTGTGCCCAGCCTGGAGTCCACAAGTTATAGGAGCAGAATGAGGCCGTTCGGCCCATCAAGTCAACTCCGTCATTGTCCCAAGTCAGGTTGAAGCAGTCCAACTGAGGGACGTGAGGCCCAATCACCTTTTGTGCTGCAGGAACATAAAGAATGATGAGTGGAGGATGGTTTGGTTTGTTTCTGGTGAGCATCCTGTACACTTGTCAACATCCACACAAAGCTATGGCCGAGTTAATGTATGTATTGCATCAGGTTTGATGGTTGGTCATGGGCGCGTTGGTTAGACGCTCCTGGGTGCGCGCTCGGATTCGTGGGTCCTCCTGTTCCTCCCCTTCTTGTTCTCCTGTAGATGTTTCCACTTGTTGCTGTGGGCTGGCGTGTGCTGCAGACCCTGCTTACGCCGCCTCCGATCCCGGCGCCAGACCTGCTCGCAGAACTCGTCCATGGTGTTGAGGTTCGGGTGGTTGATGAGCTGCATGAAGTCTCGGTACCAAACCTTCTGGATGGCCGGGCTGATGGCGTGGCCCTCCTTGCCCCTGGGGGCCTCCACTTCCACCTTGTGCAGGAGCTCCTCCAGGTGCTCGGTGTCAATGATGGCCAACGTGACCCTCAGCAGGGTCTGCATGAAGCCGTGCTCCACACTGCGGCATGTGTAGGTCCCTGCGTCGCCCCTCTGCAGGCTCCGTAACAGCAGACCCTGGTCCGTCTGGATAACACGCTCGCCCGTGCCCACCTGCAGCGAGGAAGCATTCACTGTCATCAGCTCACGCCATTAGCGTAGAGATGCCGCACACAAACGGGTCCTTCACCCCACCGAGTCCGCCCCAACCAGCAATCCCTGCACACTAACACTATCCTACACACACCAGGGGCAATGTACAACCATACTGAACCCAATTAACTGCCAAACCTGCATGCCTTTGTCTTTTTGTATCGTAACATTATTTATGTAAATAGCAACACCCGCACTCACCACCATATTACAGACCCCCCTCTCCAACACCACCCGGGCACGGACGGACGTAACCCCGGTAAAGGGGCATGCATCTGGCTCGGGCAAAGCCCTCTTCCGCCCGGCGCCGAGCCTCGCCGATGGCCAGCTTGGCCAGGCCAAATTGCACGTCTTTCTGGGAGGAAACCGGAGCACCCGGAGAAAACCCACGCAGGTCACGGGGAGAACGTACAAACTCCGTACAGACAGCACCCGTAGTCAGGATGGAACCCGGGTCTCTGGCACTGTGAGGCAGCAGCTCCACCCGCTGCGCCACCGTGCCACCCACAAGTTCTAGGAGCAGAATTAGGCCAGTCAGCCCATCAAGTCTACTCCGACATTCATTCATGACCGATCTATCTCTCCCTCTCAACCCCATGCTCCTGTCTTCTCCCCATAACCCCTGACATCCGTAGTAATCAAACTGCGTCTGATCTCAAGTTTGCCTCAGTCCCACACCACGCTGGGCTGGGAGTATCCGGGCCACTCACAGTCGGAACAAACACACTGGAGGAAGGAAACTGCGAACAAAACCCGAGACGTTTGCAGACTGAGCAGAGAACATCAATGAAATATAAAAGTTGCATTGTTCTTCAAAGCAGATGTCCCCAGAGCTACATTTGTTTTGCTGATGTGAATACTTCTTGTAACATGATATCACAACTCTCTGCCATAAGCTGCGCTCCATCACCGAGACACAGGCGCCCCTTCACACCAGCTCTGCATTCTTACAACTCGCTTCAGTTTTCAGAAACTGCTGGAGACACTCAGTCTGCGCAAAGGTCTCGACTGGAAACGTCACCTATCCATGTTCTCCACAGATGCTGCCTGACCCGCTGAGTTACTCCAGCACTCTGTGAAACGTCACCTATCCATGTTCTCCACAGATGCTGCCTGACCCGCTGAGTTACTCCAGCACTCTGTGAAACGTCACCTATCCATGTTCTCCACAGATGCTGCCTGACCCGCTGAGTTACTCCAGCACTCTGGGAAACGTCACCTATCCATGTTCTCCACAGATGCTGCCTGACCCGCTGAGTGTGAGACGGTCGGTCTCTTGCTGCCTCACCAGTGTGAACCACAGTCATATCACCAATGATGCACTGATCCATTAACATCACACTCCACCAGCCCACTGACACACGAACATCACTACTAGATCACTCTAATGTCACAGGGCCAGAGACCCGGGTTCCATCCTGACTATGGGTGCTGTCTGTGCAGAGTTTGCACGTTTTCCCCGTGGCCTGCATGGTGGGGTTTCTCCGGGTGCTCCGGTTTCCTTCCACACTATAACAATGTACAGGTTTGTAGGTTAATTGGCTTTGATAAAATTGTAAATTGTCCCCAGTGTGTGTAGGATAGTGTTAGTGTGCGGGGATCGCTGGTCGGCACGGACTCGGTGGGCCGAAGGGCCTGTTTCCACACTGTTTGAATATAATGTGAACTAAATGCACAATATTGTCACACTAATGTCACACAGGAGTGCAACAACCCCACAACATTGTCACACTAACGTGACCCCCCCCCCCCCCCCGCGTTCACACCAACGTCTCACTGATACACCAGCGTGCAAACAAAGGTGTCAGGGGTTATGGGGAGAAGGCAGGAGAATGGGGTTAGGAGGGAGAGATAGATCAGCCATGATTGAGTGGCGCAGTAGATTCGATGGGCTGAATGGCCTAATTGATTGATGACCTCACCTCTTCCCTGTGCTCCTCATTCTGTCTCTGGAAGTGCCAGAGCGCCAGGGCCTGCTGCGATCTGGGAATACACTCCAGGAAGGTGGTGCTGTTCTGCACCCCATAGATGGTCTTGGCCTCCATGTTGGTGCGTTCATGTGGATTATCTGCAGAGGGAGAGAGGGAGAGTGAGAGAGAGAGGGAGGGAGGGAGAGGGGGAGAGAGAGAGGGAGAGAGGGAGAGGGAGAGAGGGAGAGGGAGAGAGAGAGAGAGAGATAGGGAGGGAGAGGGAGAGAGAGAGAGAGAGGGAGAGGGAGAGAGGGAGAGAGGGAGAGGGAGAGGGAGAGGGAGAGAGGGAGAGGGAATGAGAAAGGGAGAGAGAGAGGGAGGGAGAGAGAGAGAGAGAGAGGGAGGGAGGGAGAGGGAGAGGGGGAGAGAAAGGAAGAGAGAGAGAGGGAGAGAGAGGGAGAGGGAGAGGTGGAGAGAGGGGGAGAGAGAGGAAGAGTGAGAGAGGGAGAGAGAGGGAGAGGGAGAGGTGGAGAGAGGAAGAGAGAGCTGTTAGCAAAGTAAACACGACACACATCCTCGTTCCCCGTGATTCTGTCATTTAGTTTAGTTTCGATTAGCTATGGTCCCGTGTACCGAGGTACAGTGAAAAGCTTTTGTTGCGTGCTAACCAGTCAGCGGAAAGACAATACATGATTACAATCGAGCCGTCCACAGTGTACAGGAAATAACTGCTGCTGTAGGAGTAGGGATGTCGGAGTGTGGAGCGATGGTGAATCTGCTTCTGTGGCAGACACACAAATAGTCGCCTGAGGGGGCAGCATCTTGGAGGCATCGTTTGTATTGTAGAGATGATCTTTCAGGTTTAAGAATGCTGGCCTGGGTGGGAGATTGCAACCCTCACGTGGTCCGCCCTGTTTCAATGAATGCAATCAACATGGCGTGCACAATCAAATAAGATCAAATAGAACAAGTTGTCCCACAACGTCAGGCTGTGCACGCCATACGCAAGAAGAAGAAATAGAATGCTGGCAATTCCTCCAGCTGACCGTGGACTACCTACAGTCCAGTGTGGGTGTTTATGATGCAAGCCGGGTCCCGTTACAGGGAAGGCCAGTCACCCAACAACACCTCTTCATCATCACCTGGGGCTTCACACAGCAATGTCCACTTTGGTCTTTCCTGGACCTAGTCTCTCCCTAGTTACACGTTTCCCCTTAATATACATATTAACCATATAACCATATAACAATTACAGCACGGAAACAGGCCATCTTGGCCCTTCAAGTCCATGCCGAACAACTTTTTTCCCTTAGTCCCACCTGCCTGCACTCATACCATAACCCTCCATACCCTTCTCATCCATACGCCTGTCCAATTTATTTTTAAATGATACCAACGAACCTGCCGCCACCACTTCCACTGGAAGCTCATTCCACACCGCTACCACTCTCGGAGTAAAGAAGTTCCCCCTCATGTTACCCCTAAACCTCTGTCCCTTAATTCTAAAGTCATGTCCTCTTGTTTGAATCTTCCCTATTCTCATAGGGAAAAGCTTGTCCACATCAACTCTGTCTATCCCTCTCATCATTTTAAAGACCTCTATCAAGTCCCCCTTTAACCTTCTGCACTCCAGAGAATAAAGACCTAACTTATTCAACCTATCTCTGTAACTTAGCTGTTGAAACCCAGGCAACATTCTAGTAAATCTCCTCTGTACCCTCTCTATTTTGTTGACATCCTTCCTATAATTAGGCGACCAAAATTGTACACCATACTCCAGATTTGGTCTCACCAATGCCTTGTACAATTTTAACATTACATCCCAGCTTCTATACTCAATGCTCTGATTTATAAAGGCTAGCATACCAAAAGCTTTCTTTACCACCCTATCTATATGAGATTCCACCTTCAAGGAACTATGCACGGTTATTCCCAGATCCCTCTGTTCAACTATTAAAGTTATCCTCTATTAAAGTTATCCTTTATTAATGATAGGAAAGGTTCAGAGGGATGTGGACCAAATGTGGGCAAATGGGACTGGCTTGGAATGCGACCCGAAATGGAACAAGCAGAGCCTGGATAGAGTGGATGTGGAGAGGATGTTTCCACTAATGGGAGAGTCTAGGACCAGAGGGCACAGCCTCAGAATTAAAGGACGTTCCTTGAGGAAGATGAGGAGGAATGAAGAGGAGAAACACATGGCTGTGGAGGCCAAGTCAGTGCATATTTTTAAGGCAGAGATAGATAGTTTATTGATTAGTGTCAGGGGTTATGGGGAGAAGGCAGTAGAATGGGGTTGAGAAAGAAAGATAGGTCAGCCATGATTGAATGGCAGGAGTAGACTTGATGGGCTGAATGGCCTAATTCTACTCTAGTCTGAAGAAGGGTCTCGACCCGAAACGTCGCCCATTCCTTCTCTCCAGAGATGCTGCCTGACCCGCTCAGTTACTCCAGCATGTCTATCTAATTCTACTCCTATCGCTTATGATCTTAGCTCAGATGGGGCATCTGGGTCAGCATGCATGGGTTGGGCTGAAGGGCCTGTTTCTGTGCTGTACGACTATATGTCGGACTTTTCCTGAATCTTCTCTGCCACACCTATCCCACTGCCCCTTATACATTTCTAACACATTGTCTCAGTCCATAATTCTCAGCCAGAGATTCACAGCCCAGTGGCCTGTACCTGACCCATGGTCACCATCAACAGAGACACAGAGTGATACAGTGTGGAAACAGGCCCTTCAGCCCAACTTGCCTACACCGACCAACATGCCCCAGCTACACTAGTCCCACCTGCCTGCATTTGGCCCATATCCCTCCACACCTGTCCTATCCTTGTACCTGTCTCAGTACCCAGTATGACTCATTATCGTTTGCAGAGGTACGTGGACAGGTGTGGAGGGATCTGGGCCAAATGCAGGCAGTATAGATGGGGCATGTTGGTCGTTGTGGGCAAGTTGGGCTGAAGGTCCAGTTTCCAAACTGTATTATTCTACGATTATAAACAAAGAACTGCAGATGTTGGTTAACACATGAAAGGACACAGAGTGCTGGAGTAACTCAGCGGGTCAGGCAGCATCTGTGGAGAACATGTGTAGCTAACATTTTGGACTGGGACCCTTCATGGTCAGTATGGACGAGTTGGGCCGAAGGGCCTGTTTCCATGCTGTATGACACTTTCAGTGGCTTGCAAAAGTTTTCATACTCCTTGAACTTTTCCACATTTTGTCACGTTACAACCACAAACGTAAATGTATTTTATTGGGATTTTATGTGATAGACCAACACAAAGTGGCACATAAGTGTGAAGTGGAAGGAAAATGATACATGGTTTTCAAATTGTTTTACAAATAAAAAATTGAAAAGTGTGGCGTGCAAAGGTATTCAGCCCCCTTTACTCTGATACCCCTAAATAAAATCCAGTGCAACCAATTGCCTTCAGAAGCCACCTAATTAGTAAATAGAGTCCACTTGTGTGTAATCTAATATCAGTATAAATACAGCTGTTCTGTGAAGGCCTCAGAGGTTTGTTAGAGAACATTAGTGAACAAACAGCATCATGAAGCCCAAGGAACACACCAGACAGGTCAGGGATAAAATTGTGGAGAAGTTTAAAGCAGGGTTAGGTTATAAAAAAATATTCCAAGCTTTGAACATCTCACAGAGCACTGTTCAATCCATCATCCAAAAATGGAAAGAGTATGGCACAAGTGCAAACCTACCAAGACATGGCCGTCCACCTAAACTGACAGGCTGGGCAAGGAGAGCATTGATCAGAGAAGCAGCCAAGAGGCCCATGGTAACTCTGGAGGAGCTGCAGAGATCCACATCTCAGGTAGGAGAATCTGTCCACAGGACAACTATTAGTCGTGCACTCCACAAATCGGGCCTTTATGGAAGCGTGGCAAGAAGAAAGCCATTGTTGAAACAAAGCCATAAGAAGTCGCGTTTGTAGTTTGCCACAAGCCATGTGGGGGACACAGCAAACATGTGGAGGAAGGTGCTCTGGTCTGATGAAACCAAAATTGAAGTTTTTGGCCTAAATGCAAAACACTATGTGTGGCGGAAAACTAACACTGCACATCACCCTGAACACACCATCCCCACTGTGAAACATGGTGGTGGCAGCATCATGCTGTGGGGATGCTTTTCTTCAGCAGGGACAGGGAAGCTGGTCAGAGTTGATGGGAAGATGGATGGAGCCAAATACAGGGCAATCTTGGAAGAAATCCTGTTAGAGTCTGCAAAAGACTTGAGACTGGGGCGGAGGTTCACCTTCCAGCAGGACAACGACCCTAAACATACAGCCAGAGCTACAATGGAATGGTTTAGATCAAAGCATATTCATGTGTTAGAATGGCCCAGTCAAAGTCCAGACCTAAATCCAATTGAGAATCTCTGGCAACACTTGAAAATTGCTGTTCACGGACGCTCTCCATCCAATCTCACTGAGCTTGAGCTATTTTGCAAAGAAGAATGGGCAAAAATTTCAGTCTCTAGATGTGCAAAGCTGGTAGAGACATACCCCAAAAGACTTGCAGCTGTAATTGCAGCGAATGGTGGTTCTACAAAATATTGACTCAGGGGGGCTGAATACTTTTGCACGCCACACTTTCCAGTTTTTTATTTGTAATAAAATTTGGAAACCATGTATCATTTTCCTTGCACTTCACATTTATGCACCACTTTGTGTTGGTCTATCACATAAAATCCCAATAAAATACATTTACGCTTGTGGTTGTAACGTGACAAAATGTGGAAAAGGTCAAGGGGCATGAAACTTTTGCAAGCCACTGTATCCAGGGTTCCCGCTCCATACCGGCCTTGCTCGGCCCACTGAGTTCCTCCAGCACTTTGTATTTGGCCTCTATCACAAAGCCACCTGACACCTGGATTCACAGGTAAACTCAGCCTAATTACATCTCCAATTTCCACGCTGCCCTTGTTGAGGGAAGTGTTGCATACATGTCTCAGTTGCTGCTGAACGTGTAATTAGGCGTGTTTCAGCAATGTAGCGGGAATGAAAAACTCCGTGGGAACGGATCCAAAGTGTTTGTGGCAACAAGGAGAGAGATGGATAAAGATCCCATTTCAATGTCGGCCAGAATGTGGTGTTGTGCAGAGACAGGATTACTGTGTGAGTGCAAATATTGAGGCGGAGATTGACAGAATCTTAATTAGTATGGGTGTCAGGGGATATGGGGAGAATGGGGTTAGGAGGAAGAGATACCCTTCTTCAGTCTGATGTGGGGGGGGGGGGGGCGGTGGGAGAAGAAAAGAGAAAGGAAGAGGGGGTGCCCAAGGGCTGAGGGAGAGCTGAGAAGGGGAGGAGACAGCAAGGGCTACCGGAAATTGGAGAAGTCAATGTTCATACCGCTGGGGAGCAGACTGCCCAAGCGGAATATGAGGTGCTGCTCCTCCAATTTCCCGTGGTCCTCACTCTGGCCATGGAGGAGGCCCAGGACATAAAGGTCGGATTTGGAATGGGAGGGGGAGTTGAAGTGCTGAGCCACCGGGAGATCAGGTTGGTTAATGCGGACCGAGCTGAGGTGTTGGGCGAAATGATTGCCAAGCCTGCGCTTGGTCTCACCGATGTAGAGCAGCTGACATCTAGAGCAGCGGATGCAATAGATGAGGTTGGAGGAGGTGCAGGTGAACCTCTGTCACACCTGGAACGACTGCTTGGGTCTTTGAATCGAGTCTAGGGGGGAGGTAAAGCGACAAATGTAGCATCGCTTGCGGTTGCAAGGGAAAGTGCCCGGGGAGGGGGTGTTGCGGGAGGGAAGGGACAAATTGACCAGGGAATTACAGAGGGAGCGGTCTTTGCAGACAGATAGATCAGCCATGATTGAATGGCGGAGTAGACTCGATGGGCTGAAAGCTCTAACTCTGCTCCAATCACGGAAGAACATATAAAATCCATCTGCACTCCTGTATCTGAGCAACCTCAGTGTTCAGATAACAGCAGATGTTGTAGGAAAGGCAACGTTGTTATTGCGAATCCCCCTCAATTTTACCCGCCATGCTGTGCTGGACTTTAAATCTTGCATTTCCAGAACCATTGCCATTGCAAATGTTGAGCTGGTTTGTTGCAATGACACACGGTCCAGCAGAGGGCAGTCTTACCCAAGGCACAGACTGCATCCACGATGAGGTCCAACCCAGATGGTGACAGATACAGGTCTACATTCATTCACACTGACAAAGCATCACCCATTCCTTCACTCCAGAGATGCTGCCCGGCCGTCCTACTCAGTTGCTCCAGCATCTCGTGTCTGTCACATATTACACTCACTCCACGCTCGTAAACCTCTATTCCCACAGCATAATGTCAGTCCTGAACCTCATTGGTGACCCTCGGACTATCTTTGATCGGACTTTACTGGCTTTACCTTGCACTAAACATCGTTCCCTTATCATGTGTAGGGAGTAACTCAGCGGGACAGGCAGTATCTCTGGAGAGAAGGAATGGGTGACGTTTCGGGTCAATCTGAAATTGGAGGTCAATGTTTATATCGCTGGGGTGTAAAATCACAGGAAGGAACTGTAAATAATGCTTTGAATGGAAGGTAGACACAAAATGCTGGTGTAACTCAGCGGGACAGGCAGCATCTCTGGAGAGAAGGAATAGGTGACGTTTCGGGACGGACCTGAAGAAGGGTCTCAATCCAAAACGTCACCAATTCCTTCTCTCCAGAGATGCTGCCGGTCCCGCTGAGTTACTCCAGCGTTTTGTGTCCATCTTTGAACTGGATTGAAGACCATGCTAGGATTACCAGTGATGGCCATGGGTTCTACACCCACTCTCCGGAGCCCAGGACAAGCCAGGTGCATGGGTCATCCATGCTCCAACCTCACTGCATATAGTGTGAGACCCACATCATCAATGTTTGCTGGGGTTTGGTGATGTATTAACAGTCCAGGCATGACTGGAGGCTCATTATGTGAGCTGTTCGTTAGCCCTGGTTAATGAATCCAAGAGAATGTATTCAAGCCAGAATTCGATGTGGCTTAGGGCTGACGGAATCATAGAAACATAGAAAATAGGGTCAGGAGTAGGCCATTCGGCCCTTTGAGCCAGCACCGCCATTCAATATGATCACGGCTGATCATCCAGAATCAGTACCCGTTCCTGCTTTCTCCCCATATCCCTTGAGTCCGTTAGCCCTAAGAGCTAATTCTCTCTTGAAAACATCCAGTAAATTGGTAGGGATATGGGGAGAAGGCAGGAACGGGGTACTGATTGTGGATTATCAGCCATGATCATATTGAATGGCGGTGCTGGCTCGAAGGGCCAAATGGCCTACTCCTGCCCCTATGTTTCTAATCCCCATGATAATGGCGTGAGGAGCAGCTCCCCTCTCCCACAGTAGCGCAGCTCGGCACGATCTCGTATCACGATAGCAGGAGCTCTATTTTAAGTTGAAGGGGATGAGATTTAATAGGAACCTGAGGGGTAACTTTTTCTCACAGAGGGTGGTGGGTGTATGGAACGAGCTGCCAGAGGAGGTAGTTGAGGAATGGGGTTCGGAGGGAGATAGATCAGCCATGATTGAATGGCAGAGTAAAGACGATGGGCTGAATGGCCTAATTCTGCTCCTATCACCAATGGACTATGCGTGCAGTCTACTCACCATGGCGATGCTGGTCTGAGCACTGAGTGAGGGGGTCTCCATTCTTGATGTCCTGCCTCCTCGACCGTCTAAAACAAGAATGATGCGTGTCAGTGTTACCGATATCCCCCCGCCCACAGCCTTAGTGTGACCGTCTGAGGCCAGTCTTACACGCAAGTACATCGAGAATTAAACAGTCCAACCACAACACTGACATTGACAGCTCTTCCTGATCCAGTTATTGCATTATAAACTGAAACATTTGGCACTTGGCAGGAAACGGTGCAGAGAAGATTTACCAGGATGTTGCCAGGACTCGAGGGTGTGAGCTACAGGGAGAGGTTGAGCAGGCTGGGTCTCTATTCCTTGGAGCGCAGGAGGATGAGGGGTGATCCTGTACACTGTGATAGAAGTGTACAAAATCATGAGAGGAATAGATCGGGTAGATGCACAGAGTCTCTTGCCCAGAGTAGGGGAATTGGGGACCAGAGGACATACTGTAGGTTTAAGGTGAAGGGGAAAGGTTTAATAGGAACCTGAGGGGTAACGTTTCCACACAGAGGGTGGTGGGTAAATGGAACAAGCTGCCAGAGGAGGTAGTTGAGGCAAGGACTATCCCAACATTTAAGAAACAATTGGACAGGTACATAGATAGGAAAGGTTTGGAGGGATCTGGACCAAACGCGGGGATGTGGGATTAGTGTAGATGGGACATGTTGGTGGGTGTGGGCAAGTTGGGGTGACGGGCCTGTTTCCGTGCTGTGTGACTAACAGTTCACCAATGAGTGAAAGTGGACACACTCTGTACGTTCCCCTTTGTACTGTCCTGCTGTAAACATGTGGTCATGTTGGACATTATCAGCAACTATGCTTGGAGCACTCGACGCACGTTTGTACGTTCTCCCCGTGACCTGCGTGGGTTTTCTCCGGGTGCTCCGATTTCCTCCCACACTCCAAACATGTGCAGGTTTGTATGTTAGTTGGCTTGGCGTAATTGTAAGAAAAATGTCCCTCGTGTGTGTTGGAAAGTGCCAGTATGCAGGGATCGCTGGTTAGCATGGACTCGATGGGCCGAATGGGCCTGTTTCCACATTGTATCTCTAAACTAAACTCAACAAAACCCTTGACTAAATCACACCCTGTTCTTGCTCCATAAGTTCATTGATGTTTCTACCAAAGATTATTCCCAGTCACATCGTTTACTTGTGCCGAAACGGTCTCGACCCGAAACGTTGCCTATTTCCCTCGTTCCATAGATGCTGCCTCACCCGCTGAGTTTCGCCAGCATTTTTGTCCACCTTCGTTTACTCGTGCCTGATGCTTTAGTACAACGAGAGTTGACTACATTCCACCACAGAACCTTTCGGAATATTTGCAGAATGAAAGAATAACGGGTCAGACATTTAGGACTGAGATGAGGAAAAACTTTTTCACCCAGAGAGTTGTGAATCTGTGGAATTCTCTGCCACAGAAGGCAGTGGCGGGCAATTCACTGGATGTTTTCAAGAGAAAGCTAGATTTAGCTCTTGGGGATAAAGGAACCAATGGATATGGGGAGATAGCAGGAACGGGGTACTGATTGTGGATGATCAGCCATGATCATATTGAATGGCGGTGCCGGCTCGAGGGGCCGAATGGCCTCTACTCCTGCACCTATTGTCTATGTTTCAACGTTTACCTCTGCTTTCTATTGCAACATTCACGTTCACCTGGGTAATGAATTTCCATGCAAATTAGTTCTGGTGAGTTGGGAATTGGGTTGTGGAGATAGTTAATGCAGAATGCCGCGAGGGCTGGCCAGGACAGGCACTAATTGGAGAGATCGCTCAGGGGCAAGCATCGTCCCAGAGGGCCGAATGATCTCCCTCGGCACATAGAGCTGTGATGAGTTTCCCACAACCTGTTGGCTGCAACTCCCCGGACGTGCCAATCTGGGCTAGAGATTTAAACCGGGAACCAAATGCTGTCCAAACGTTGGAACTGTACGACAGAAATGACCAATCCCAACAAACCAGCTGTGAAAGATGTATGTGTAGATACAGCGCGGAAAGAGGGACTTTGACCCACCGGGTCCACACCGACCTGCCATCCCGGTACACTAGCACTATCGTACAATTTACAATCTTTATCCAAGCCAATTAACCTACAAACCCGCACGTCTTTATAGTGTGGGAGGAAACCAGAGCACCCGGAGAAAACCCACGCAGGTCACAGGGAGAACGTACAAACTCTGTACAGACAGCACCCGTAGTCAGGATCGAACCTGTGTTTCTGGCGCTGTGAGGCAGCAGCTCTACCCGCTGCGTCACCGTGCCGGCCACATTCTAGGCCTCTGTACTAGTGAGAGGAGACAGAGAAGTTGGAGACAGACACAGAGTGCTGGAGTAACTCAGCGGGTCAGGCAGCATCTGTGGAGAACATGGATAGGTGACGTTTCACAGAGTGCTGGAGTACCTCAGCGGGTCAGGCAGCATCTGTGGAGAACATGGATAGGTGACGTTTCACAGAGTGCTGGAGTAACTCAGCGGGTCAGGCAGCATCTGTGGAGAACATGGATAGGTGACGTTTCACAGAGTGCTGGAGTAACTCAGCGGGTCAGGCAGCATCTGTGGAGAACATGGATAGGTGACATTTCACAGAGTGCTGGAGTAACTCAGCGGGTCAGGCAGCATCTGTGGAGAGAAGGAATGGGTGACATTTTGGGTCAAGCCCCTTCTTCAGACATGCTGGAGGCCAGTTGCACAAGGAGTGAAGGTGTTCCTCCTACCACAGGTGTGTGTAATGTACAGGTTGGCCTGTAGAACAGTGCAGTCTTCTTCTTGTGTGTGGGTGCACGGCCTAAAGTTGCAGGACAACTTGTTCTATTTGATATTATTTGATTGTGCACGCCGGGTTGATTGCATTCGTTGAAACAGGGCGGACCACGTGAGGGTTGCAATCTCCCACCCCAGTGCAATGTTAAGGCCGACAGCCCCGTGCTTATATGAAACGCCACGTGTAACCTCCTCACATCCGGCGTCACTCACGCCCGAGTGTCAGTAATTCACACAATACTTCGCTGGCATCTGCTTTCTGTTACCCTGGAATATATTTAGATTGCTGTTTAATATCCCTGTGACATCTTATCTCTACAGTTTAAACTGTAGCTGTAGATCAGAGGTCCAGTCTGCAGACGTCAGCATTGGTACAGTGATGGGGGGCTTGAGAGGAATCACGAGAGGAACAGATGGGTAGATGCACAGTCTCTTGCCCAGAGTTGGTGAATCAAGAACCAGAGGACATGGGTTTAAGGTGAAGGGGAAAAGGTTTGATAGGAACCTGAGGGGTAACGTTTTCACACAGAGGGTGGTGGGGTATGGAACGAGCTGCCAGAGGAGGTAGTTGAGGCTGGGACTATCCCAACGTTTAAGAAACAGTTAGACAGGTACATGGATAGGACAGGTTTAGAGAGATATGGACCAAACGCGGGCAGCTGGGACTGGTGTAGATGGGCATGTTGGCCGGTGTGGGCAAGTTGGGCTGAAGGGCCTGTTTCCACACTGTAGCACTCTGTGACTCTGACAAGGGCTGCAGTAACTCCATGCCTTGGTCATCATGTCTACGGGCTTCACAGCTGACAGATACTAAACAATTGTACAATTAAAAACAAATTACACTTTGGAACAGATTCAACATCAAGCAACGCTGCAGTTTACGTCACATTGATCGGTGTAGAGGAGACGGGAGCTCATGACATGGCTAATAATCGCCCCACCCCCCCCCCCCCCCACCGAAGCACTGTGGTATCGCTGCCGAGCCACAGATATCTCAGTGGGTGGAGGGGCCAACCTGGCCCACAGTGGGTGGAGGAGGGGCCAACATGGCCCACAGTGGGTGGCGGAGGGGCCAACATGGCCCACAGTGGGTGGAGGAGGGGCCAACATGGCCCACAGTGGGTGGCGGAGGGGCCAACATGGCCCACAGTGGGTGGAGGAGGGGCCAACATGGCCCACAGTGGGTGGAGGGGCCGACTTGGCCCACACTGGGTGGAGGAGGGGCCAACATGGCATCTTACCTCTTGGCGGTGGGGAAGTATCTGGAGCAGGTGGATCCGTCCCAGGCACAGTAGGGGTCTCTGGCGAGGCAGCACTCAGCGCATGCACGGCCGTAAACATCGCAGCGGTGCAGCGGCAACTGGGACACGCCCAGCGCTGAGCCCAGGTACAGTTGTTGCTGTTGGCAGACGAGGGAAAGGTTAAAGAGCAGGTCGTACACAGGTGGGCGCAGGTAGGCACTGCCCTCCCTCTACACCACGTAGGGACAAGTGCAGGGCGTCCATTCTCACCAGAACCTCATGAGTCATACTTTGCAGCTTCGCCCACTAGTTTAACAGAAAGCTTCCCTGCCTTCCCGTCTCACTTTTAGAGGAACGTGCTAATATGAAACATAGAAACATAGAAACATAGAAAATAGGTGCAGGAGTAGGCCATTCGGCCCTTCGAGCCTGCACCGCCATTCAATGTGATCATGGCTGATCATCCAACTCAGTATCCCGTACCTGCCTTCTCTCCATACCCCCTGATCCCTTTAGCCACAAGTGCCACATCTAACGCCCTCTTAAATATAGCAAGTTATCAGCATGAAGTTATCTATGCTGTTACGTTAATAAAGTCTTTGGATCTTAATCACGGTGTGAGACTTTGGTTATTCCTACAGCAGAAGCTGAACAGTGGCCAACTACACTGGGGCTGGGAAATGGTGCCAGAATGACCCCTCGTGCACATGGTCTCAGTGAGCTGCTCTGTGTGTCCTGTACTGACTGGGGGCGAGCATGTTTATGTACAGGGATAGGCTTGTTGATCTCTACGCAGAAATGTATCTCACTGTATCTGGTAGACGTGGCATAAAGACACCATTGAACCACTGACCAAACATTGTCACCATACTTTCCATTCTATTTCAAAAAGGGACACAAAATGCTGGAGTAACTCAGCGGGTCAGGCAGCATCTGTGGAAAACATGGATAGGTGACATTTCACAGAGTGCTGGAGTAACTCAGCGGGTCAGGCAGCATCTGTGGAGAGCTCCATTCTCCAGAAGTTGTGACAAGTCATTAATAACTCCGTTATTTTTCAGCTCGCAATTATCACATGTAGATTGGATGCAGAGGCAGGTGGGCCTAGTGTAGATGGGGCATGTTGGTCGATGATCAAGTCGGGCTGAAGGGCCTGTTTCCATGCTGTGGCACCTTTTGGGCTATAACAAGATAGACAGCGTGCTGGAGTAACTCAGCGGGTCAGGCAGCATCTGTGGAGAACATGGATAGGTGACGTTTCACAGCGTGCTGGAGTAACTCAGCGGGTCAGGCAGCATCTGTGGAGAACATGGATAGGTGACGTTTCACAGAGTGCTGGAGTAACTCAGCGGGTCAGGCAGCATCTGTGGAGAACATGGATAGGTGACGTTTCACAGAGTGCTGGAGTAACTCAGCGGGTCAGGCAGCATCTGTGGAGAACATGGATAGGTGACGTTTCACAGAGTGCTGGAGTAACTCAGCGGGTCAGGCAGCATCTGTGGAGAACATGGATAGGTGACGTTTCACAGAGTGCTGGAGTAACTCAGCGGGTCAGGCAGCATCTGTGGAGATACTCTACATTCTTCCATTTTATTTCATAAGGAACGATCCCAACTTTTAACAAGCAATTAGACAGGTACATGTATAGGACAGGTTTGGAGGGATTTGGACCAAACGCTGGCAGGTAGAACTATTGTAGATGGGACATGTTGATTGATGTGGGCAAGTTGTGCTGAAGGGCCTGTTTCCACTCTGTACGACTCTATGACTTCATAAATGATAGGAGCAGAATTATGGCATTCACCCCATCGAGTCTACTCCACCGTTCAATAATGACTGAACTATTTATTGTTCCTGATTTCATTCCTTTGTTGCATGTATGTGTGGGTGGAGGGTATGGATAACTCTGAATAACACAGGAGATGAGGGGTGATCGTATAGAGAAGCATAAAATCACACATGGAGCAGGGTGGGGAATCCCGATCCAGGGCACAGAGGTGTCAGGTGAGTGGGGGGAGGGGGGGGGGAAGATTTAATAGGAAACTGAGAGGTGACATCTTCACTGCAAGGGTGGTGGGTGTATGGAACAAGCAGCCAGAGCAGGTAGTTGAGGCAGGGACTGTACTCTAAGTGTTGCCATTTTCTTCTCTCCGGGAGTGGGGGGGAGGGGGGGGGTGAGGAAGTGGGGGGGGCGGGGGGGACGGTGGGTGAATCTCGGGAATTCTGCGCTGGTGAGGGAAGTGGGTGACAGGTGCATTTAAGGGTGAGATAGGGTTGGAGGATCTGATGGTGACGGGAAAGAGCTGAGGCTCATGTGGATGCTGCCTGACCCGCTGAGTTACTCCAGCACTCTGTGTCTATCTTTGGTGTAAACCAGCATTTTGTGTACTAGCCATGATCACATTGAACTGCGGGGCAGATCGAGGGGCCGAGTGGCCTGCTGCTGGTTCCGACACAAAACGTCACCTATCCCTATTCTCCGTGTCGGCAGCTGTTTGTCCATACCTTACCTGTTTGGTTGAAATCTTCAGTGTTGTAATGGGCATCGGCTCCTGGTGAGCAAAGATGAAGATGTTTTAATCACAGCATAGATCGTATTGTTTTAACCTTTAATCACAGCATAGACCATAACAAATACAGGTCAGTCTAGTTTATTGTCACGTGTACCGAGGTACAGTGAAAAGCTTTTGTTGCGTGCTAACCAGTCAGCAGAAAGAAAATACATGATTACAATCGAGCCGTCCACAGTGTACAGATACAGGATAAAGGAATAACGTTCAGTGCAAGGTAAAGCCAGTAAAGTCCGATCAAAGATAGTCCGAGGGTCACCAATGAGGTAGATAGTAGTTCAGGACCGCTCTCTAGTTGTGGTAGGATGGTTCAGTTGCCTGATAACAGCTGGGAAGAAACTGTCCCTGAATCTGGAGGTGTGCGTTCGTTTTCACACTTCTGTACCTCTTGCCCGATGGGAGAGGGGAGAAGAGGGAGTGGCCGGGGTGAGACTGGTCCCTGATGATGCTGTTGGCCTTGCCGAGGCAGCGTGAGATGTAGATGGAGTCGGTGGAAGGGAGGTTGGTTTGTGTGATGGTCTGGGCTGCGTCCACAACTCTCTGCGTTTAAGTATTAGTTTGCCCGGTTTAATTGTAACTCCTTGCTGTTTGAAGTAATCAGGATGGCGAGTTCCATTCTCAGTAATAATTCATACTTCAGCAGCCCGTTGCTCATTTCCACATTTAGCAAGAGGAAGGTTTACTCCTCGTAGAATGTGATTGACGGCAACTTAACGGACGGGTAATTGGGAGTAAAGTTGCAGTTTAAGGTTCATTAGTGAAAAAGTAAGACATTATGCGGGAAAGTTCACATTGGATTTCCGTTGTTTTTCCATTATAATTAATTAACTTAATTGCAAAATAAACTTTTGTTACAAACAGAGGAATTTAAATTTGTACTTTCATTAGAGTGATACAGCGTGGAAACAGGCCCTTCAGCCCAACTTGCCCACACCGACTAACATGTCCAACCTACCCGCGTTTGGCCCATATCCCTCTAAACCGGTCCTATCCATGTACCTGTCTAAGAGTCCTTTAAATGTTGCGATAGTCCCAGCCTCAACTACCTCCTCTGGCAGATTGTTCCAAACACCTCGAAAAAATGCCCCTCGGGTTCCGATTAAACATTTCTCCTCTCACCTCAAAGTGTCTCGACCCGAGACGTCACCCATTCCTTCTCTCCAGAGATGCTGCCTGTCCCGCTGAGTTACTCCAGTTTTTAATGTCTATCTTCGGTTTAAACCAGCGTCTGCAGTTCCTTCCTACACATTAAACCTATGTCCTCTGGTTCGTGATTCCCCAACTCTGTGCAAGAGACTCTGTGCATTCACCCAACCTATTGCTGTGATACGTTTGTGTACCTCTATAAGATCACCCCTTGTCTCCTGCACACCAAGGAATAAAGTCCCAGCCTACCCAATCTCATAGCTCCGGGCCTCGAGTCCTGGCAACAACCTCATAAAAAAATGTTTTATTGATATTGGTTATTGTGCCACATCCCCAGATCCAGTGAGAAGCTTCTGTTTGTCAGTTCACACTGTGTGTGGGTAGAATCACATACATACACAGGTGATGCAGAAACACACCAGAGTTCAGTCTATAGTGTGACAGTATTATAGTGTCAGAGTGTTTATAGTGTTACAGCTGCAAACAAACTCCAGAAATATTATATAGCAAACCATCAACTAGAAATGAAAACTTGTTGAAAATGGATATATTTAATGTGTGTTTAGTTCCCCACCCGCTGGTCAAAGTTACAGTTAACAAGAATGACCTTAAAAATACTGTATTATGGTTCTATCATCTAGTTCTTAATTCTTAAAAGACTCTGCTTCTACCCGATCTATTCCCCTTATGATTTTCTACACCTCTATAAGATCATCCCTCATCCTCCTGCGCTCCAAGGAACAGAGTCCCAGCCTGCCCCAACCTCTCCACCCTTCAGCTGTTGCTGGCCCTGGTGTTGAGCTGAGCTCCAGGATGGAACTGGTTCCAGCCTGGTTTAAATGCAGAGCACATTCAGAAACTCTGCTCTGAGCCCGATGTCAAAGGCTCAGTACTGCGTCTCGTGCTCTGGGCAGAGACAGCCTTCCTTGCTCCAGCTCCCTTCTCCCAAAGAGGAAACATGAAACTGATCCGAGACCTCAAGTTAAAGCATCTCAATAAAGCGGGAAGAAGGATGTATCAATACTTTTAACGCCAGGATCAACAGATTCTTGATCAGTGCGGGTGTCGGGGGTTATGGGGAGAAGGCAGGAGAATGGGGTTAGGAGGGAAAGATAGATCAGCCATGATTGAATGTCAGAGTAGACGCGATGGGCCAAATGGCCTCATTCTCCTCCTATCAAACTTGTGAAAGCTTCAGATCAGCTCACCTTCAACACCGTCATTTCCTCCAGCAACACCTCTTCCAGGTCACGCCAGGTCTTCCGTGGAATGGACACGACCTTCAGAACTGTGCCCACATCTGTAACGGGGTAAACCACGAGTTAGTATGCATCGCCACCCAACCTGTACCCCACCCCCAGCAAAGCCCACATCACCAACCCCTACACTCACCCCATCGGGGTGGGATTGGTGTGGGTGTGGGGTGGGGCTGTGTGTGGGATGGGTGCGGGATTAGGGTGGGGTGAGGGTGGGTGTGGGTGGGGTCGGGTGGGGTGGGGTGTGGGTGGGATGGGTGTGGGTGGGGTGGGGATGGGGTGGGATGAGGGAGGGTGGGTGGGATTGGTGTGGGTGGGTGGGGTGGGGTGTGGGTGGGGTGTGGGTGGGGTGGGATTCGGGTGGGATGGGTGTGGGTGGGTGGGGTGGGGTGTGGGTGGGGTGGGGTGTGGGTGGGGTGGGGTGTGGGTGGGGTGTGGGTGGGGTGGGGTGTGGGTGGGTGTGGGTGGGGTGTGGGTGGGGTGGGGTGGGGTGTGGGTGGGGTGGGGTGTGGGTGGGGTGGGGTGTGGGTGGGGTGGGGTGGGGTGGGGTGTGGGTGGGGTGAGGGAGGGTGGGATTCGGGTGGGATGGGTGTGGGTGGGTGGGGTGGGGTGTGGGTGGGGTGGGGTGGGGTGTGGGTGGGGTGGGGTGTGGGTGGGGTGGGGTGGGGTGGGGTGTGGGTGGGGTGAGGGAGGGTGGGATTCGGGTGGGATGGGTGTGGGTGGGTGGGGTGGGGTGTGGGTGGGGTGGGGTGTGGGTGGGGTGGGGTGTGGGTGGGGTGGGGTGTGGGTGGGGTGTGGGTGGGGTGGGGTGTGGGTGGGTCGGTGGGGTGGGATGAGGGAGGGTGGGTGGGCCGGGTGGGGTGGGGCCGGGTGGGGTGGGATGGGTGGGTGTGATGGGTGGGGGTGGGGGTGCTTGGCATTACCTGTCCCGATGAACATGACATCGTATTGACCATCCTCAGCCTCCACGCGATCGACGGTGATCTGGGTGAAGTGGAAGTCCACGTTGGTCTTGATGACAATAGGTCTGTTGCTGACGGGTAGGACGGGGTTGTACATGGCCGGGTGACCCCTGGCAAAGGTCATCACGTCATCGGGGAAATCCTTGGTTGAGTCAAAGCCTCCAAATGTTTTGCTGGGACACTTGGAAACAAGAGATCAGTTGGGGAATAATACTGGAAATCTAAAGCTCATTGAATCACGAGCAGAAATGATGGTGCAGCGGGTAGAGCTGCTGCCTCACAGCGCCAGTGACCTGGGTTCAATCTTGACTACGGGTGCTGTCTGTACGGAGTTTGCACGTTCTCCCCGTGACCTGCGTGGGTTTTCTCCGGGTGCTCCGGTTTCCTCCCACATTCCAAAGACGTGCAGGTTTGTGGGTTAATTGGCTTGGTGTAAGTGTAAATTGTCCCTAGTGTGTGTAGGATAGCATTAGTGTGCGGGGATCGCTGGTCAGCGCGGACTCAGTGGGCTGAAGGGGCTGTTTCCGCGCTGTAGCTCTAAACTAAACTAAACTAACACAGGACTGCAAAGCAATGAACTTGAAGGGGGGGAAGATGAAATGATGATTGTTGTTACTACTGGGAATTAAATGAAACTTCAGAACAGGACAGGGGCAGCTGGGAAGACCCAAGATGCGAGTGTGTGAACAGCAGCAGGACAGTGCTGGACACGGCCGGAGAGACCACTGTTGCAGCCCATGTTCCAATATGTAAAGGGGCTGCACTTCACACCCACCACCCTCATCTTTGGACACCCTGTGCATAGGGGAGAGGGTAGGGGGCTGGAGATGTCCTGGTCGGGTTGCCCCTGGGCCTGGCCAAGCTGGCCATCCGCGAGTCACGGTGCCGGGCGGAAGAGGGCTCTGCCCGAGCCGGCTGCCCGCCCCTTATCCGGGGTTACGTCCGCGCCCGGGTGGGACTACGCGCTGTCCACGGGCACCATAGAGGGGTTCGGGACCGCTGGGCACCGCGGGGGTGGAATGCATCCTTAATAAAGATTGTATGATAGATATTTAATACTCAATATATTTGATATTTAAGAATTGTTTTGCTTTGTACTGTGCTGGAGGTTTGTTTGTATTTTTTGTAAATAGCTCATTCAAATAATATATTTTTTGGTTAAAAAAACAAAAAAACAACACTCCCCACTCCCCACTGCCCACTGCCCACTCCCCACTGCCCACTCCCCACTCCCCACTGCCCACTCCCCACTCCCCACTGCCCACTCCCCACTGCCCACTCCACATTCCCCACTGCCCACTGCCCACTGCCCACTGCCCACTCCCCACTGCCCACTGCCCACTCCCCACTGCCCACTCCCCACTCCCCACTGCCCACTCCCCACTCCACATTCCCCACTGCCCACTCCCCACTGCCCACTCCACATTCCCCACTGCCCACTCCACACCCCCCACTGTCCAGGGAAGACTGTGTACTCTATGTCCGGCTGGACTGTCCACTCCACACTGCCCGCGGTTCCCTCGTTGAATGAAACTGCTGAATCAGCATCAGTCACTGAAAGTATGCATGCAGATATAGCTGGCTGTGAAGAAAGCCAATGGGATGTTGGCCTTCATTGCAAGAGGATTTGAGTTTAGGAGCAAAGTGGTCCTTCTGCAGTTGTAGAGGACCCTGGTGAGACCACACCTGGACAATTGTGTGCAGTTTTGGTCCCTAGTGGACATTCTTGCTATTGAGGGAGTGCAGTGTAGGTTCACCAGGTTAATTCCCGGGATGGCGGGACTGACATATGATGAAAGAATGGATCGACTGGGCTTGTATTCACTGGAATTTAGAAAGATGAGAGGGGATCTTATAGAAACATATACAATTCTCGAAGGATTGGACATGGTATATGCAGAAACGTTTTTCCCAAAGTCGGGAAGTCCAGAACCAGGGGACACAGTTTAAGAATAAGGGGTCAACCATTTAGGACTGAGATGAGGAAAAACCTCTTCACCCAGAGAGTTGTGAATCTGTGGAAAACTCTGCCACAACAGGCAGTGGAACGGGGAACTGATTGTAGATGATCAGCCGCTCGAAGGGCTAAATGGCCTATTCCTGCACCTATTTTCTATGTTCTATGTTCACACGTTACAGTGCGTTAGAGCAAGGCAGACACTTTGTGTGGTGGTGGGCACAGCACTGGATGAGTTCCAGCTGTGGAACGTTGCTCTGCGCGGGGATTAGCTCAAGTAGCAATGCTTTAATTTCACAGCACTTTACACAGAAGCTCCCCTGCAGGTTATTAACCTCGACTCGCCAGATATCACACTCATCATCTCTTCAATACTCTGCCGATGAAATCACACTGTGGACAGTTACTAATGGGCACTTTAACATCACACTGACAGAATCCTTTGTCAGCACCTGACCGATGGCGGGGCCGAGAGCAGGTTGGACAGGTTCATCACAGGCAGCAGGTAGAGGCCAGGGTGGCAATGCAGTCCTCATGTAGTCTGGAGTCACAGAGACACACAGAGAGACGCAGAGACACAGAGACACACAGAGAGTCACAGAGACACACAGAGACACACAGAGACACACAGAGACACACAGAGACACACAGAGAGACGCAGAGACACACAGAGACACACAGAGACACACAGAGACACACAGAGACAGAGAGACACAGTGTCACAGAGACAGAGTCACAAACACACAGAGACACAGAGTCACATCGAGACAGAGAGCTAGACAGAGGCACATAGGCATAGTCAGAGAGACGCAGAGAGAGACGCAGCCACAGAGAGACACACAGAGACAGAGAGATGCAGAGAGACAGACAGAGTCACACAGAGAGACAGAGTCACAGAACCATAGTCATACAGCATGAAGACAGGCCCTTTGGCCCAACTCGTTCATGCTGTCCAAAATGCCCCGTCTAAGGTAATCCCATTTGCCGGCATTTAGTCCATATCTCTACACCTTTCCTGCCTGTACCTGCTCAAGTGTCGTCGTGATAGTCCCAGCCTCAACTACCGCATCCAGCAGCCCGTTCCATACACCCACCTACCCTTATACAAAGTTACCCCTCAGGTTCCTATTAAATCTTTCCCCTTTCACCTTAAACCCATGTGCTCTGGTTCTTGATCCCCCTACACTGGGTAAAAGACTCTGCATTCATCCTATTCATTCTCCTCATGATTTATACACCTCGACAAGATCACCGCTCATCCTCCTGTGCTCCAAGTAATAGAGACCCAGCCTGCTCAACCTCTCCCTGTAGCTCAGGCCCTCGAGACCTGTCTACATCCTGTTTAAAACTTATAAAGTGGATGCAGTTCCCTTCTCGGCAAACTGAGGGGTCCAGGGCCTGGCTTCACCCCTCATTTTAACCCTGGTGTTTAGTTTAGAGATACAGCACGGAAACAGGCCCTTCGGCCCACCAGGTCCGTGCCGACCAGCGATCTCCACACACTAACACTGTCCTACACACACTATTTACAATTTACAGCAGCCAATTAACCTACAAACCTGCACGTCTTTGGAGTGTGGGAGGAAACCGGAGCATCCGGAGAAAACCCACGCAGGTCACGGGGAGAACGTGCAAACTCCGTACAGACAGCAACTGTAGTCAGGATGGAACCCGGGTCTGTGGCGCAGTGAGGCAGCAGCTCTACCCGCTGCGCCACCGTGCATGGGCTGGAATGTGATTGCAGGCTGACAGTGTGGGCAGGTTGAAGGGGCTGACATGTTACGATGTGCTTTGACATCTCAGTAATATAGCTGCTCTTTGGAAACATTCTTTTCTGTAAAACAGCTCGTCCTGTAAATGGGCCCAGGTGGCGAGGCAGCCTCTAGAGAAATCTGCAGTCGCCAACACGTACAATTAAATATCTGAAACATCTTTAAAGTGCTTTAGTGCTGCTCCAACAAGTAGCAGTGAAGATGATTTATGACAAGTTGTGACAAACAGTAACTAATGGATGTAAGATCAAACAGTGTCACCTTTTCACAAAATACATGCCTCAAGAATGTTGAGGAATAGGTTTAAGTAAGGTGATGGGGGGAAAGATTTAATAGGAAGCCGAGGGGTAACTGTTCCATACAAAGGGTGGTGGGTGTATGGAACGTGCTGCCGGAGGAGGTAGTTGAGGCTGGGACTATCGCAACGTTTAAGAAACATTTGGACGTACATGGATTGGATAAGTTTAGAGGGAATTGGACCAAATTAAGTCGATTTTCAAAGTCTACAGAGAGATTTGGGACATTTGGAAGAGTGGGCTGAAAGATGGCAGATGGAGTTTAATGCTGATAAGTGTGAGGTGCTACATCTTGGCAGAACAAACCAAAATAGGACGTACATGGTAAATGGTAGGGAATTGAGGAATGCTGTGGAACAGAGGGATCTAGGAATAACTGCATAGTTCCCTGAAGGTGGAATCGCATGTAGATAGGGTGGTAAAGAAAGCTTTTGGTGTGCTGGCCTTTATAAATCAGAGCATTGAATATAGGAGTAGGGAAGTAATGTTAAAATTGTACAAGGCATTGGTGAGACCAATTCTGGAGTATGGTGTACAATTTTGGTCGCCTAATTATAGGAAGGATGTCAACAAAATAGAGAGAGTACAGAGGAGATTTACTAGAATGTCGCCTGGGTTCCAGCAAATAAGTTACAGAGAAAGGTTGAACAAGTTAGGTCTTTATTCTTTGGAGCGCAGAAGGTTAAGGTGGGACTTGATTGAGGTATTTAAAATGATGAAAGGGATAGACAGAGTTGATGTGGATAAGCTTTTCCCATTGAGGGTAGGGAAGATTCAAACAAGAGGGCATGACATGAGAATTAAGGGACAGAAGTTTAGGGGTAACATGAGGGGGAGAACTTCTTTACTCAGAGAGTGGTGGCTGTGTGGAATGATCTTCCTGCAGAAGTGGTGGAGGCAGGATCGATTTTAACATTTAAAAGTAAAGTGGATAGGTATATGGACGGGAAGGGAATGGAGGGGTATGGTCTGAGTGCAGGTAGATGGGACTAGGGGAAAATAAATGGTCGGCATGGACTGGAAGGGCCGAGAAAGCCTGTTTCCGTGCTGTAATTGTTATATGGTTAAATGCAGGCAGGTGGGACTAGTGTAGATGGGGCATGTTGGCCGGTGTTGGGCCAATTAGCCTGTTTCCACGCTGTATCACTCTAAAATTCATCCATAGTTTTACATTTTTAAGTTTTTTTTTAAACGCAATAAAAATGTTGAAACTAATACCTAATGATTCAGCCAAGGTGGGAGTTCAGACGGGTATTGCTGACTATCAAGATAATAATAGTTCCAATGAAACTATTTATTCTAAAACCATTACAATAAAATACAATATAGCATGAATTATTCAGGTGAGGTCTAGAGATCAGATCATTAAAGATTTAGCTTCTAGCCTCCCTGACCCAGTGACAATATTAATTTCACAACTGAGAATCCAATTTCATTGCAACATTTTAACAGACACCGGGGAACGGATGATCACGTAAAATATTAAACATTATAAATTAGGGGAGTCACGGTGGTGCAGCGATCAAGTTACGGCACTCACGGTACCCGAGCCACGGGTTCCATCCTGACTACGGGCGCTGTCTGTATGGAGATTCTGCCCGTGACCTGCGTGGGTTTTCTCCGAGATTTTTTTCTCCCACACTCCAAAGACGTGCAATTTTTTTGGTTAATTGGCTTGGTGTAAATGTTAAAATATTGTCCCTCATGTGTGTAGGATAGTGTTAATGTGTGGGGGTTGCTGGTCGGCACAGACTCGGTGGGCCTTAGGGCCTGTTTCAGTGCTGTATCGCTAGACTAAACTGGAGAATCCAGCGAGGTCCAGCGTTCAGAGACTGGACTTCCAGAAGACCATCAAGGTACCACAACGGCAGTTGTCAAATCACGTATGTGACGAATAAACTTGACTTTGACTTTGACTTTGACGTTCAACCTCAATGGGACAGGATTCAATTGCAGCACAGAGGAGCTCTTCAACAATAGACAATAGACAATAGATGCAGGAGTAGAGGCCATTCGGCCCTTCAAGCCAGCACTGCCATTCAATGTGATCATGGCTATCATCCACAATCAGTACCCCGTTTCTGCCTTCTCCCCATATACCCTGACTGCTATTTTTAAGAGCCCTATCTAGCTCTCTCTTGAAAGTATCCAGAGAACTGGCCTTTCCTTGTCTCCGTTCTAAATGGCTTACTCCTTATTCTTAAACTGTGGCCCCTGGTTCTGGACTCCCCCAACATCGGGTACAACAGAGGCACGGACAGTGGGGAAGAGAGGTTGGTGCTGGGGTCATCACAAGCCAGGTTGTGAGGGCAGGTTTAAGGTGAGGGGGGGATGAGGGTCATGGGTGCAGGCTCGGACTTGTTCTGTGCCTTTTCATATCTCTAGTTTCCCTCTCCCACGACTCGCAGTTTGAAAAAAGGTTTTGACCCAAAACATCACCGGAGATGCTGCCTGTCCCACTGAGTTACTCCAGCATTTTGTGTCTATCTTTGGTGTAAACCAACATCTGCTGTTCACTGGGGGAAGATTAAGTAGGAACCTGAGGGGAAACGTTTTCCACAGATGGTGGTGGGTGTATAGAACGTGTTGCCAGAGGAGGTAGTTGAGGCAGGGACTGTCACAACATGAAATACACTTGGACAGGTTTAGATGAATATGGATCAAATGTGGGGAAATGGGACTAGTTTAGATGGGGCATCTAGGTTGGTATGGATGGGTTAGGTCGACGGGCCATGATTTATGAATTTACTCTTACCATTTCCTCCAAATACAAGGCGTAGCTATGGGCACATGCATGGGCCCCAGCTATGCCTGCCTCTTTGTCGGGTACGTCGAACAATCCTTGTTCAAGACGTTCCAGGGCCCCACCCCCGACCTCTACCTCCGCTATATCGACGACTCCATTGGTGCCACCTCCTGCACCCACACACAACTCACTGACTTCATCCATTTCACCACTAACTTCCACCCGGCACTCAAATACACCAGGACCATTTCCGACACTTCCCTACAATTTCATTACCTCACTATCTCCATCGCAGGTGATAGACTTCTGACCGACATCCACTATAAACCCACTGACTCCCACGGCTATCTGGACTACACATCCTCCTACCCTGCTTCCTGTAAGGACTCCATCCCCTACTCCAGATTCCTCCGTCTACGCCGCATCTGCTCCCAGGATGAGGTGTCCCACCAGGGCATCGGAGATGTCCTCATCCTTCAGGGAACGGGGGTTCCCCTCTTCTACTATAGATGAGGCTCTCACCAGGGTCTCTTCTATTCCCCGTGACTCTGCTCTCACTCCCCATCCCCCCACTCGTAACAAGGACAGAGTCCCCCTTGTGCTCACCTTCCACCCCACCAGCTGTCACATACAACAAACAAACATTTTTGCCACCTCCAACGTGGTCCCACACTGGCCACATCTTCCCATCTCCTCCCCTGTATGTTTCCACAGAGACCGCTCCCTCCGTAACTCCCTGGTCAATTTGTCCCTTCCCACCCAAACCGCCCCCTCCCCGGGCACTTTCCTTTGCAACCGCAGGAAATGCTACACTTGTCGCTTTTCCTCCCCCCTCGACTCCATCCAAGGACCCAAGCAGTCGTTCCAGGTGCGGCAGAGGTTCACCTGCATGTCCTCCAACCTCATCTATTGCATCCGCTGCTCTAGACGTCAGCTACTCTACATTGGTGAGACCAAGCGCAGGCTTGGCGATCGCTTCGCCCAACACCTCTGCTCGGTCCGCAAACCAACCTGATCTCCCGGTGGCTCAGCACTTCAACTCCCCCTCCCATTCCAAATCCGACCTTTCTGTCCTGGGCCTCCTCCACGGCCAGAGTGAGGACCACCGTGAATTGGAGGAGCAGCACCTCATATTCCGCTTGGGCAGTCTGCACCCCAGCGGTATGAACATTGACTTCTCCAATTTCAGGTAGTCCCTGCTATCTCCTCCCCTTCCCAGCTCTCCCTCAGCCCACTGTCTCCGCCTCTTCCTTTCTTCTTCCCGCCCCCCCCCCCTCAGTCTGAAGAAGGGTCCTGAAACGTTGCCAATTTCCTTCGCTCCATTGACGCTGCATCACCTGCTGAGTTTCTCCAGCATTTTTGTCTACCTTCGATTTTCCAGCATCTGCAGTTCCATTTTAAACAAATGCTTTATGAATGAATGACTACCCATGAGATCTGTGAAGCCTCAATCCCAAGTATAGTTAAAGCAGCTATTTATAGACGTTTGGCGTTAATGGGCTCAAGGGATATTAGGATGGGGGATGAAAAGCCATCAGGCTATTAAACACGACATCAAACAAGCTCTGAACAATAACAGTTCATTATTACTATTGCACATTATCTGTTTATTTATCGTGTATATCTACCGTCTATAGACACACTCAACTTTTATCTCCCGTTCTGTATTATGTTTACATATTCTGTTGTGCTGCAGCAAGCAAGAATGTCATTGTCCTATCTGGGACACATAACAATAAAACTCAATTGA